>WURS02046892.1:0-11090 GCA_011762765.2 Rhinocypha anisoptera | reverse complement strand
ATTTCTAGTTATAAAAGCCCCCGCCATTCGTTTTGTGGTTTGGGGGGAGGGGAGTAGGGTGGGGGCCTAATAAGGCTTTCCAGCAGTCGCAACAGCAATAAGAAAACTAACAAGACAAGTAAAATCGGGGGATTTTGCACAAAGAAACGACCCGCATTATTTATTTATGACCACATTTAAAATTGTATCGTCAACATTTATTTCATTGCCATGTATTATTGAAAACAGTGAAAATAAATATCACAGGAAAGAGTCCATCAACGACTAAAATGCATCTGGGAGGTAGAATATAATATTCAAGCCACATAGTTTCAATAATAAAAGAAAATAATGTTCGTTCTCCCATAGGCAACTTGACTTATCCCTAATATCTTGAAACCTTACGAAAATTAGTCTCAAGCTCAGAAACTGTAAACCTATTGTAAATAAATGTAAGTGTCCATTTAATTTTTCTTTAAAAAAAGCCACCACACTAATTACTAGCAGCGGAATGACGTATATCAAATAAGATATAGTACCGATGAAATATTTTAAACGTGTACACACACATTAGCGAAATATATTACTTATATTACTTTTCTTGGTCTCTGCCCGGAACATCTGACAAGTCACATGCACATTAGCACTGGTTCCGAGAACTCATTATTTTTACCATATTTCACATGTGGCTGCTTCTAAGTCTATTCCACCTCTTTGTAAATTTATCCACGTTACAGAACAAAACAGCATAACATTCACTGGAACTTAGATGTTGGATAACTGTTATTATCACGATTAAATGAAAAAAATCAAATAACTCAACGTAAATACTTTTTAGAATTGTTATTTAATAGTAGTGTCAGAATATGAGTTGAGTATGAAAAAATTGAGAATTCAGTTCATGAGTTCATGTTCATAAACATCCTTTTTCGCAAGAATGTGTGGCTGAACGTCATCCACACAGTACGGTGCAACGTTTCAATCCACTTGTTCACTCACTGCGTGGTTACCTAAAAATATACATGTCTATCCTGTGCACTTCCACATATTTCCTCCAAACTATGCAAAACCATAGCAACGACTATACTATTACACTATATGCGTGTTCAAATCAAAACAACACCCTCGGTTTTATTAACAGAAAGTAAAAAAGTGCGACTTTTGGCGGTTTTTCATTGTTTAAAAAAAGCGAGAATATAAGTTTTTGACCTAATTGTGAAATTCTTCATCCCAGACCCGAAATACGTACACCCGATTATCATAGCCTATACATCATTATTAGCCGAAAAAAGCCAGGTTGATTGAACTACGACACTTAATCAATTCTTGCCATAATTTATTCCTCCAAGAATAGCACAGACTAAGGTTCTTCGTTTACAAATCATAACTATTTGAAAGAGAAATTTCTTACTTTCGGGGAAGCAAACTGGCATGCCAACGTAAAAATAATTTTATCATAGAATCGACGCTCCAATATGCGGAAATATCGTGGGTTTATTATGACTTTTGTGTGAATGGTTTCTCAAAATGCATAAAATACTAAAAAAGAAAGGAACCAAGTGTGACTTCACGCATATCTACCAAGCGGGCCGTTTTTAAGGTACTTCAGTAATCGTTTACGGCTTTTAAGAACACAGCTATTACACTGCCCATATACTCTCTGGGGCATGACAATGAAATATAAATGACACTATGATGAGTTTATATTCTGCTACCAAAACACCATTTACAGTTTCAAATTACTATCTGCAAATTTATAAATATAATCTCTCTCTCTTTCTCTTTTGAACTTAACATTGAAGCATTCAACGATTTCCAAATCCATAGTATAGTCGGTTCCGACGAGAATAGTCTTCGGCTAAAACACGCTCTGCCTTCATTTTACAAGAATAATTTGGATATATCTGTTAGTACCAAATAATGAACTGAATAATATAGTGCCTTAAAGTATATCCCGATAATGACTCGAGTAAATACTCCGACTCCGAGTCTTTGATCAAAATTTTTCTCTCATCCAATAATAAACACCAAGCTCTGCCAACATTTTTATGGCGTCAAATTAACCCCCCTCACTCGTCGAGATTTTTACTGCCGAGCATCTGCGAGATTGCCTTCAAGCCAAGCAATTTCATATTCATCAAACTGGCGCCCCATGTTTCTCTACTGGCCAACGGCTTTCAAGTATTGGTCTGACGACTGTGTATTTTCTTCTTCCGTCATGAAATTATTTCTTATAGTGCCCCCTCCGCCTTCAGAATTTCTATTTTGCTGATAAAAGTTGCACCACACTTATCCTCCGCTCTCCTTGTGAGCTATTTGCTAATATTGGCCTGCGAAAAATGGAGACTTTGAGTAAAGAGCGCAAAGGGTTTGGCGCGCCAGATATCATTCCTTTTATAGCAGGGAAAAGACCAGAAGACACTTTCGAACTGGAGGACGGGAGATGTAAATAATCTTTCCGGGAGCTATTTCTGTACTACACCAAAAATATTTAAACAAAAGGGAACTAGCGTCGTATATACACCACTATAGCCATAAGACACTTTGAAACTATAAATATTTACAAGTCCTCCTCCCAAATCGTGTCAGGCATATACTACGACTTTAGTGTGAAAACAAACTCCTACTAAAACCGTATTTAAAAAATTAATCGCCAAAATTTAAAATGATGATGCTAGGAAATACATAATAGATTTTCAGGGAAACTGAAACAGCAGTATTTCATTCTATAAATAATTAAATTCCAATTAAATAAGACAAAAGAATAAGAAATGATGATTCTTCGACACATTAAAGGGTATAGAAGGTTTTGACGCACAAATATTCAATTTACAGCGTGAACGTGGGTGTCAGCGGAGATTATTGAATACTTCATTTATTTCATTTGTGCTATTTTATTTAATTTTCATTTGCCCCCACAGAGTACTAGAGCAATTACAGTGGCACAGTATAACAGTTGATAACGAAAATGAAACATACATCCATGCTCTAGGTGGAGAATGAAAATCCTCCTATCAGGGATTCGAACCCGCGACCTGCGGATTGGCAGACGAGGAAGTTACCCCGCCGCCACCGGTCTCCGGCCTTAATATTCGACCTTGTAGGAATCTTAATTTGATTTAGACACTCAGACCCCTAACCTCACTGACTATTACAGCCGTAAGATTCACCCTCATTACTTTTTTCACCCAAATCGGTGTGCCTCTCAGGGAAAGGAGGACCGACTGGGTTTTCTCCAAATTACATGATGATATAAATACTCCTAACCAGACTTTTAAATGCAACAAGTGTTGGTAGGAACCTATGTGCTACGACACTGATCGGCGAGTAGGTGCATAATGGCTTCCATGCAATCGCACATGATGTAAAGATCATGTGCAATTGCATGGAAGTTACACAATCTCCCAAATCAAATGAACTCCTAGCGGAAAGGTACGTCGTTATGACTTTATCAGAGTTTTATTATAATTTTACGTTGCAATGATTTGGATATTAGGATATGAAAGGAGTCATCCTTTGACTCATGCAATTACCAAAAGAAAACGACAAAGATGCTATCTCTTAGAAGGAGTTTCGGAAATAAAAATTAAAAAAAAATCATTTCGCAGTAGGTCGACAATTTTATTCGTCCCGTCAGGTCTTATGAAATTTATCCGGCCCACTATCAGCAACTCGGCGACATAAATAATCATTTCGTACTTCACTTTGGGAGTCTAATTTTAGAGGAGCTCGATGAAAATAGCCGCCGGGCCCTCACATTGGGGGTGTTTTTGATTTGTTTATAGAACGCAACTCCTGCCCGCAAAGGCCCGAGAGTAAAAGGATGATGAAGGACTCGCACGGGACTTGGCTCAACGAGAGGAAATGGTTTCTATCCTAGCACCCTTCTTCCGCCCCAAGGCAGCAGACGGTGAAGTCGTTCACCCCCGCCGAAGAGGAAACAGGAGGCAATTCGACGGAAAAAAAAGGAGAATAGCCCCACGTCATCTCGTATCGCTGTATGAAATCGCGTCGCCTTTAATTTTAATATAATTTGCTCCGCAATAATAGGCCGCTCGACCATTTTTCAAATAACGAATGAGAAATGAAGAAAAACCTTTGACTCAAGCCATGACGTTTTTATAAACACGAATCTCATATTCGAAGCTCACCTAGTATTGGATTTTCGATCGACCACCACCAGAAAACAACTAAGGCGGCTGTGACAAGGGTAGAGACTTTTTATCTTGTTCACTATAAAGAACTCGGGACTTCGAAGCACTTCCGGACTAATTGGAGCGATTTCGTTTGGCCTACTTGTAGCACAAAGACTCACCCAGTTCCTAATCGTGAAATAATGGTTAGAGACAGAGTTGATTCGAATTTGCATAAGTGTAGAAGTGATATGGCAGAGTTAAGCCATAGAATTATATTGATTTATAATATATGAATGTGGGGGTATAAATTAAAACTAGGTCTATAGTTCAAGAGACAAAGCCAAAAAGAAGAAGCCTACAAACTCGAAGAAAAGTAACGAAAGTCAAAATTGAGATCCTTAAGGTGATAAAACCAACTTAAGTGGTACTAAAACGAGATCATTTACACTGCTTACATCAGACACTTGGCAATTAAAATAAGTTTCAAAATTATATACCGTGGTTCCACTGGCATGCAGAGTTTGCAAAATCACAGCCTCGCTGGTGTTAAAATTAATCAATATCACCTAGGTAATCCACAACTTTCCAAAGACTTCCACAACTCCCTCATAACACTGAGAATTTATGTAACGTATTGAGACCGTAATATGTCATCTAGACTCTCCCCAGAAGACACAGAATAAACAACTGCGTCCAACCACACTAGTTTTAAAAAAATTAATTTAAAAGTTAAACGCTTTCATCGGTCTTTCCCTTACTCCAGTTTTTTGCAAAAGAGAAGTCCTGGAAGCTTCTCAAATCGGTTGATTGCCCTCGAAAATAAAAAAAAAACGACCGAGGATGTGGTGGTCTCGAAACAGAGAGCAGATCAATCAATCATCCAGCCACCAACGTAGATCACTCAAGGAGCCAATCACTCCCACTTCCACAAACCAACCCTCGCCGCCCACCCTTCCTCTCTATCACTCACTCACTCCCCACTCGGTTTATTTATAAGGTAGGGCGAGCGGGAGGAAAAAAAAGAGGAATGAAGGGAAGGGTGGGAGAGCGGAAATTCCCTCACGATCACTTCTCGGGAGAGAGTCCTCCATTCTGTGCCGCAGCACGCGTGTTTGCGTCTGCTCACGCTAATGTCTTTGGGATTCACTATCCCAAAAGTATCTCCCGCTGGCGAAATCAGCACTCTCGCTACTTTTTAACATGGGATGTCATCGATCGGGAGCGCCGTCGTGTTCTACGGGTACCCCGACAAGTAGCTACAAGAAATAAGCGCCAAACACATCAAAAAGTATTATTTTAAACACCTCTTGCTTTTGCTCTTTAAATTCGCTTTTGCGCTGAATAAATCATGGCGGGAGAATTCTTATGGCATGTTGGAATGTCATTAACCATACATACTAATACCCATCGCAACGGAATATCTGCTTCAATTAGATTGCTAATTACTGATAACATTCAACACTTGTATGCAACATATTAATGAACATGAAGACAAATCTGCCTCGTCATTTTACTAATGAAAGTCGTTGGTGGAATCCTAATTGAATACTATTATTAATTAACTATCTAGGAAATTGAAGTGTATTGTTGGCGCTATATGAAGTTGAAACTAAAAAATTATATTTAAATGATGAATTACAAAAATACGCCGGGTTTGTCCAAAGACATTACCGGGTTTGGTGCTCGGGATACTACAGTTCATGGCCGATCTGCTGATTTGTTTAGTCTTTTATGGTATAGTGTCTTTTATAGTATTTTTTTAAAAATAAATGGCTTAAAAAGCGAAAAAAGTCGATATCTTCGAATAAGAAAATGCAATAAAATGGGTTACAAAAGATGCATACTACGTAATTACACAGAAAAAGAGAGTCATTAGAACCAGCATCATTAAGAGTATCAGGATTTCAGAATATTTGCTTGTTTTCCTACTTTACTCACCGGAATAATGAACTTAAATCATCATGGCTAGCATAGTGACAGATATACATTTTTCTGAAAGAAATTCTCTTAAATACCTCATCAACCGCGGAACATATTGAAATGTCATTTCCGAGAGCTTAATTGAGAGGTTCCAACATAAAAATTATCTTTTGCAATTAATGTTTTTGGAAGAAGTTTGACAGCATAGTTTCCCAGAAAAAATTTACAAATCAGACTAAATAAAGTTCATAATTTCGAGAAACAACATCAATAATAAGGCAACGATAAAATGCTTATTCCACGACGTTAAAGAAGACAAAGGTAAAACAGTCACTGCCAAGAATGAGGATTCAGTTAAAATACTATAGTGATCTAAAACTAATGCTGACAAAATTTACTTAAACTCATTTGCCCTCGGCTGTCTAATCTAAACAGTATCTCAATCAGATAAGTAAGTCACTAGGTGAAATTGAAAATAATTTGCAACAATATAAACTTAATAACACTTAAAATTTAACGACTCTGAAGTCCCCTATTTTTAAAAATAATCGACAAGTTATTTATAGTAATCTAGTAAATATTTATCTAAAAACAAATTCACGTAGTTAATAAAATGACTGTGGCATAACTTCCACGAATGTACGTATCAATCCCGAATACCAATCTGAAAATATATTTTGGTACTCATAAATTCCAGAGAAAATACATCAATCCGCAAATCCCATTTACCGTTTATTTCCTTAAGGCCGCCTCCGAGTGAGTGAGTGGTTAAGGATTTTTCCTTCGCCGAATTCCACGCTGAGTAAACTCCGCTCGTAAAGAAATTCGGGGATGGTCGCTTTTATTTCGAGTTCGTCTCGGGCGCCTCACATGTGCGAGGGAGAAAAAGATATCGAGTCTCCAGGAAGGATACCAAACGCCATTCCCTCCCCCACCCCCACACATAATGCACTCCCCATAACATCACCACAATTCCCCCACCTCCATCACCCCACATCCCACGCAATCCTCTAAAAACCGTGTAACACCCTTGAGCCCTTCCGCAAAGACAAGTCACTAACTCAGTGCCTCTCTTCTTTTGCCTCCCTAAACGCAGAGTCTCTCGAGTTAATATTCCTCTGGGACCCTTTAAATTTAGCACGTACGTATGAGCATAACTCGTTTCTCGCCACCGCGCCGGTGGGTGGAGAGGCCGACGGGGAAGGGGATGCGACTGGGGCGCACGTATGTGTGTAGATGCCGGAGGAAAGCGAGAGGGAATGGAGGAATGAAAACATGGGGTATGGAAACGGTCTGGAAATTTGATATCGATAGGAAAAAGGGAAGGCGGTGGCAGGATACAAGTGCAAATATGGCGTCCGCTGTTCCTTTCTATAATATTATGCTTACTACACGAAATGAAAAGATGACACCCATAAATTCTGACGAAGTCTGCACAAACAAACCAAAAAAGCTTATAGAAAGAAATTTATGGCTAAGAAGTCATATGATCACCTCGAGATTTAAATGATAATAGCCCTGAGCGTATCGTGAGATGTGGCCACACAAAGGAATCTGATTCCAAAAAAAATCATGATTTATGATCAATTCTGCTGGCACTTACATTTTCGCTTGCAGCATGTTAACTATGATTTCTTTGGAGGGAATTTCTACAAATTGTTAAATTAATGTATAAGGCAACGGGTTACACACGAGGCTGTATTTCCCAATGGTTTATTGTACAGCGTGGAAATATGTAGCCCACGTTCCTATTTGGATTAAAAGTCCTCTACATGAATGGTTGGTGATGATCATTTATGAATCAAAAAAGGAGTGTCTGCCATGAAAGATATAGCAGAGTGTATAAACCTAAAATCAATAACATGAAAATACTGTAAAAAACCACTCTCGATTAAAATAAAATAACGATCATGTCGAAAAACATAATATAACGGCACTACAGTGCCATAAAAATGATGGCATATCTAATCAGAAAAATCCAAATAAAATTCTAAAATGCAATGATGACAAAACCATAAAAGGCGAAAGTAAAAATTGGAATATAACTAGTATGGGTTCAGAACGGAAAGACTAGGAGGTGATGAAAACACATTTAATTTGGGAGCTGAATACATGCTACCAGTGAGAAAAAATAACTAAATATGCCAGAAAAGGATCAAAACTAAGAAGAAATGAACTACGGAATAAAATGATACGAACACTCATATAGGATGCCATAATTTCGGAATATAAAGAACATTTTGACCAGAAATCAGAGAGGAGATTAGTCACATACAAATTAAGGCATCTAAAGTGGAATAAAATTTCAACTTTATGATGATGCACTTAATGCAAGGAATAAGAAGCATAAAATTTGGAATGGATATAAATTGAATCACTATGATTAGATTAAGTCCTTGTGGCGCAGTCGAATAATTTTCTATTTGATTAAATCCTCTTCTACTTTCATACCACGCAATTTATCAATATGAAAACCTCCAATTGCGACAACTTTCAGTCAATCAGAGATTGGTATTTCGCTCATTTCCTATTTTACAATTATAATCAGTAAATTTTATTAACATGCACTAAACCGCATGTGATAATAATTTAATATTGTTAATGAATACTGTATCATTGATATTTATAATATTGTTGGGAAAATATTCTTAATTTATTATTTGGCAAATAATGACAAATACTGCCACGTAAAATGCATTGCTCCACGCGCAAAGTTTGCCTATTATTGTAAAATATTGCATTCTATTCAGAAAATGATTCCATTCCATCATTCTTGTTAAAAAGTTGTTATATTATAGGTAACATGTCAATCAGTAAAAATTTTATTTGTGATTGGCGAGAGAAAGTTACGGCGTTTAACGAAACTTCACTTCTGGAGCTTTTACAGCGAAAGGACGGACTGAGAGGATAAAAAAGTTCAAGTATTTCGGTGCGACTATATACGAGAAGGTAATGGAAAAAGTTGTGGTAGAAGATCTGATCTCAAAAATGGAGAGAGTATACGACTTGACAAGAAAAATCTAAGACATAAGTTCATCTCCTTGAACTTCAAAATAAGGTACCACACCACTGTGGCCAAGACGGAATGTCTGTATAACAGTGATGGACTACAAGCTGGAGTTCCTAGAAAAAATAATCCTTTATCAATTATGGGCGTAGCGACTGAAGAATGATGAAAACATCGACGCAACAAAAAAGTTATCAGAACATGGAGAAAATTTCAGAGACCATGAGGAAAGTAGGGGAGGCTGACATTTGTTACACACCTATACAGAATAGTCAGAAACAGACTAACATAAAATTAATATTCGGCTGACTCTGGAAAAATAAAATCACTACAGTGTGGATGAAGGAAACAAAAGAGAGACATAGAAAGGTCAAGCATCTCAAGAACCCCAAATATTATAAATGAATACGGTTCGGAGCAGAGTACAACATTTGTCGGGGTTTCAAGTAGAAAAAAGCACTGAAAAGGCCGCAGAAGAGCGTGGAAACGGAAGAACAAAGGCGAAACAGGTTGTGAACGAATGACGGAGTACAGGAGAAAGACAGAAGAAATTGTCGATGAAGGAAACGAAATGAAGTTGTACCGTGATCCTAATTGGTTATTTCGCATGTAAAGAAAACGTAAGACAATTTCCAACTCGGAATAAGCCGAATTAACTTCCATTTAAGCACTAACCCGAAAGCCTATACACATTCTCCTTACCACGCAGTCCTCACACGCTACTGAAATGTTATGCGGGAAGCCTATAAACGGTTACCACAAAAATGATTCTGCTTTTTAATTGATTTGCGATTAAAGAGTTGCTCTCATAATAAAAAATCTAGATTTTAGTAGGTGCTTTTATTAGTTTTTACTTCTCATATCAAGTTATAACTAACAACAAATTTCTGACTTTTCAATGTTCTCAAAACAAGCAATTCTGTTAACACAATATAAATTACAATACTTTGTGCTTTTCCATAGAGCACGACCGGATTCGACGATAATCGTAAACATCTGGTAATGACGACTAACGTCGAAAGCAACCGTGAAATTACTTTTTACTTAGGCATAATGAACTCATACCTGAATTATTTGTAGCCAAACCAATAAAGCGATATCTAATGAATTTTTTTATTGAATCATAAATATAAAAAGTACACGATAACAAAAAATATTCACGTATATTTAGACTAAAATTCACTAAGGGGGCCTTTTTGGATTTTTTGGATCCCATTTTGACAAAAAATGTATTTTTTATTTATTTCCACAGAATATTATAAACACAACCGGTTTCGAACGATATTCGTCATAATAGGATGAAGATAATCACTATAGTTCGAAACTCTGGCGATTATCTTCACCCTATTATGACGAATATCGTTCGAAACCGGCCGTGTTTATAATATTATGTGGAAATAAAAGTTAACACATACATTGTGTGTCATGTATATTTCCTTTGCGAAAATGTAAAGGGATGTTATCTCAAACCAAACTATGCCACTTTTTGATAACAGTTTTTTCCCAACCAATCTAACTAAAATCAAAAGTAATGACCATAGAAGTAGCTACATTTGAAGAGATGATTAGTCTCTAAGAAAGCATTATACCTCAATAAAACGCTTCAATGATACAGCGATATGATAGCAAAAAATCATATGAGTGTATAAGAATTGCGTGACCAATTTAGTTTTTAAAAATTTCGATTGTGTTGATCGCCCAACTAAATATATGTTTCATTCGTGTTCGATGAAGGATAACTGGAATGTCTGCATTGAGAAATTAATAAACAGCACACAATTTAACGTCTTTAGTGGCGATAAACCCGGTGGCTCCAGCATAGACTGCCACCAGAGGCATTTTCCTCAATTCTATTTCCCCTCATAATAGAATCATTGGGAGGATTAAAGGGATTCTCATCTCCATTCCACTCCCAACTCACGGACAAGGAAGTCATCCAAAGGCATACATGAGAGTGTGAGGGAGGGAGGAAGTCGAGCAGACAACTCCTTACCCTACCCCCCCCCCCCTCCCCCCCCCCCCCCCCCCCCCCCCCCCCCCCCCCCACC
>WURS02046881.1:0-11090 GCA_011762765.2 Rhinocypha anisoptera | reverse complement strand
AAAATAGTTATAAATTTCCAAGCATATAACATTGTATTATGATGCAATACAAAATTTTACCACATTTATCGAAATCATCCATTATCCTGAATTTACATAATTTGATTTTACAAAACACTGAAAATTTGGGTCCCTAGGTGTTACGTAAAATCGAGATTCTACTGTATGAAGGACCCTAATATGTTTATATAAGGGTCCTTCATATAATGAGGCATGTAGGAAGCAATTCTGCAATCAAGCAAAGGTGTGGAAAAATTAGAAGTCCAAAAGAATTGGAAATGAGAAAAAAGAATTTCCAAGAGCCAGTTTCATCAACATTAGCTTTTTCACAGGAAAACCTCAGCAAATGACATTTTTTCTCAGAACTTATATGGGTCTACAAATGATTATATACAATTAAAGAAAAATGAATCTATGATGTTGTATGCAAGGATTTATCTTGATTGCCAAATAGATATGATTAGATATCCAATCATAATCAAGTTTTCAGTGGAACCATGGATCATGAGGATTTTTGTATATAAATATGTGAAGTGAAATACATAATAATTTATTTGAACTAAATGGTATAGACAAAAATTAAATTACAGAACTATTCACAAGATCAGGAGTAGGTAACGGATGAAGGTTTACTTTTTCTAAAGTTTCTTTTCCAGGTGGGATATTTTAAGCCCAGTTCTTTGAAAGTAAGTATAATAATTAGCTGTATTCAATTTTGGATTTTAGCCCCATTATCAATTAGGAATCAATAATATTTTCAAGTTCAAATTGTCAATATTTCCATCATTTAAAACAAGAAGTGTATCTATTAATTGCATTAATTTTCCTTGAAGCCACAATCTTAGAGAAATTATGTAAATTCAGTTAAATAAAAGAGGCCATTAACAAGTTTAAAAATAGATCTTGCCTGCAATTTTCACTGAGCATAATACTCCCTTCAAATTGGTAAGAAACTGAACAGTGGGGATGATTTATCATACAAACCCTAGTGAGTACTGAATTCCAGGGATTAAAGCTGGCACATGATCGGAAAGTGCTCCCGGTAGTACGGCCACCAGCTCTTTGAGGAGAGAGAAGCAATCTTGACGAGTTCGAATACTTTTTTCCCTCATCTGACGATGCACTGCATTTACTATTGCTGGAACCTGGAAAATATAATGAATTTTCCATACTGTTGATTTTGGTTATGTATTTGTGAAAAAATGAAATAAAAAAAAATTACATAGCCAAATGAAGCAAAAGAATTTATACACAGATTGACATTAAAAAATCCAGCACCCCTTAAAGGTACTGGCAGGGTCAGCCTGGTGGGTAGCGAGCTTGCCAGCTAACCCAAAGGTCATAGATTTGAGTACTGCCCAGGGCTTAGGTGTTGTATTTTTTCAATATGGTTTTCTATGATTTTGAAGAGGAGCAAAATGACCATAGCCATCAAAGCAACCTATAAATAAAAATACTACTACATACTACTATCCCTAAAGGTCCAGAGGACGTTGGATTATTTTATGGTTTTGTATGCTCTATTCATTTAAAAGAAAATGACTGCCTGTACGAGACCTTTAAAGAAAGGAAGATAATTAAACAGATAAAATTTTAATGTTTGCCAAATAAAGAAAACAGTTCTACAAAATTGTAGTTTGACAGAAAAATATTAGCAGTGACTCACCAATGAAGTAAATTTGAAAATGTGCCGAAAAGTTCATGCTCAAAATCTGAAGGAACCAGATTAAAGAAAGCAAGTTTTTTCAATGCCAACCTGTATTTGATAATGAGTACGTGATTTTTATTCACATGTATTGCCTGGATTTTGATGTTGAACAGGAAATAGACTAGAGGAAGAGTTGAATATATTTAAATAATACTTCAAAAAAGCTATGTGTGATATATGATTTAAAAATTGAATTACAAAGACACTTGACATTACAGTGTTTTATGAATATAACTAAATGTGTGTCATAGTATCACAGTTCAAGTGAGACTTAAAATAATCATCATCAGTAGTATTTTTATGGTGTGGCAACTACAGCCATTTAGCAACTTTTCATATTGAGGGAAATCCTAATTGAATGAGCACATCTACTGAAACCTGCATGACCTTTGGCTTAGCCAAAGATTTCTGTTTGTGTATTTGATTTACATCAACATCATAACAATGCTTTTTGTTTGGGAGATTCTTAAGAGGGTTTAGATTAGTGCTCCCCAACCTTTTTTAAGTTGCAAACCCCTAAAAAATAATAACTTTTAATATATTCTAGCACCCCTTAAAATTTAAGAATGCATCCCCATTAAGCTTTATGAAAAAGACATTTTCTCAAAGTATGCACTAAGGTTCTTGCAGGTCCTTAGTTGCTGAAACCAAACTGCATATAATCACCATTTCATTTCCTTTTTGTTGACATAATGAAGGGTCACATGATTAATTCTCGATGCTTCTGGAAATTTCTTGACATATGATCAAATAAATGTATAAAACTGAATAATAAGACATAAATATCAAACGTGATAAGCTACAAAAGAACATAGTTGACTCTCATATTAAATGCATGTACTACAAAAAAAAAGTTTTAGGGAAAGCCATTTAAAAGGGAAGAGAGAGTCAAAAATTTTTAATTTATAGAGAATTTCCTCCAATAGAAGATTTTCATCCCTATATTGAGAAGATAGTGATCATTTTGATGACAGGGTCTTTATAATTGCATTTTATGGCAAGGTGGGTGGGTGTCAGAGCAGTGAAAAACAGCACATTTCAGAGATGACGGCAAATAAATGTGACCACATCAACTACTCTCATTTAAGCACACAACTTATGAACTTCCCTGTTGTGTGTCAAATAAAAACCTACCAACCTGCTCTTGTGATGGAAGCATATTTTTCTTGGTGATGCATTTTGAGTCATGGAGGAGAAACAAATAACTGAGAAGATCTCCATTTGTCTACCCTGCATTAATATTCTTCATTAGTGCAGCTTAAATGCAAAAACACTAACCTGCTGCTGTAGCATGGATATAGGGCCCTCTTCATGGTCCATGGAATCTGGATCTAGGGATATGTTAACTGCAGGTCGAGTCTGCCTAAGCAGTGCCATGTAGGCATGAAACACGTCTGATTTCACATTTTCTTCCCGCTCTGTTTAGAGAAAATTGTAATAAAATTAAATAAACTACAAAAATAGCAACATGAAATCAAGAAAATCTTACAGTGCTTTATTTAAATTCAGAGATAAAAAAGCCATTTTCATGAAATGGTGGTAGCACAATGCCATGATGAGAGCTGAAAAAACTCACAAAGATACGAGGGGAGTTCTAAAAGTTCTCGGCCTGACTCATAGATGGTTTGAGGATTGCGAGTATTCTGTATTAATTTCTTTTCTTGATTCATTACATGGAGTGCTGTAAAGTTTGAAATGCATAAATACATTTGCTTTCTTCCTGTGTTGTTGTAAAGTGCGAAGGGTGTCAGTTGTGTAAAAAATGAAGAAAATTGAATTACGAGCAGTAATAGAGTACTTTGTTTTGAAAGGTTTAACCCCAACGGAGATCAAAAATGAGTTAGATTCTACATTGAAGGATTCATCTCCTTTGTTTTCAACAGTCAAAAAATGGTCAGCGAAATTTAAACATGGCCGTTCATCCATTGAAGATGATGAGCGCTCAGGACGTCCAAAATCCTCAACCAACGACAAAATTGTGGCAAAAATTCACAATGCCGTACTCAATGATTGCTGATTGAAGGTACGTGAGCTAGCCTACATTGCAAAGATCTCGACAGGCCATGTGCACTACATTTTACACAAAGTTTAGGGTATATCAAAGCTTTCCATGCGATGGGTGCCACGTTTGTTAACCATTGACCAAAAACACATTCGAATTAACATTTCTAAAGAGTGTTTAGAGTTGTTTAAACGCAATCCTGGTGAGTTTCTTCGACGTTTCATAACAGTAGATGAAACATGGATTCATCATCATATGCCAGAGAGAAAAGAACAGTCCAAACAGTGGGTGGGCCCAGGTGAAAGAGCAACCAAAGAAAGCAAAACTGACTCCATCTGCAGGGAAAGTCATGGCTACGATATTTTGGGATTCTCATGGAGTCGTACTCATAGACTACCTCCTGAAGGGCAAAACTATCATCGGAGAGTACTATGCTTCACTTCTGGACCAACTAAAAATCGCTATTCAGGTTAAACACCCACATCTTGCAAAGAAGAAAGTTCTCTTTCATCACGATAATGCACCTTCACACACGTCTTGCATTGTTGCTGTAAAACTTCATGAACTTCGCTTCAAAGTGCTTCCACATCCACCATATTCACCTGATTTTGCACCCAGCGATTACTTCCTGTTCTCAAATATGAAAAAATGGCTTGCTGGACGAAAATTCACATCAAATGAAGTTGAAGCTGAGAGATGCTTATTTGCAGGGTGGACAAATCATTTTTTACTGAGGGTATTAAAAAGTTGGACAGTCGTTGGACTAAGTGTATTAATTTGAAAGGAGACTATGTTGAAATAAATTCTTTTTTTTGAAAATCGTGTTTTTTATTTGTCAGGCCGAGAACTTTTAGAACTCCCCTCATACAGCCACAGAGGAAAAAAACCTATAGATGTTCATTACATGAATAAAAACATGTGTTAGTGTGACAGCACTATTTTTTATTTCACAAACATTTTTCTGAAATGTATAGCTATAATTTTTATTCATCAATACTTGTTTCAAGAGAAAATTAATGTATTTTTTAGGCAGTGTTATCTTTAGATCCTCCTTGGTGATGATGTAAAATCGTGAATGCCTGCTTTTTGTTAACTAAACTTATGCCCTTTTGTGTTTTTTATAGTTTTAAAAGTATGTACCTGCGTAAATCTATCTACAAACAAGCAAAATAATTGTACCTGGTTATACAGTTAATTTTTTATCAAATTTTGACATCCAGCCAACTCATTTACTGTTCTAGTATCCCTTGTAAACGAATAAAAGTGAAAGGATAGAATTTTTTTCTGAATGTGAAAATAACTCGATGGGTGAAATCCTATTTAGTCTATCGATTTTGATTTGGGTAATCAGAAAGTATGCCAAGGTGAGGACAAACATTAAATCACTACAAGTTCACTTCAAACTGCCTCAATATTTTGTTTGTCCTGCAAATCTCATCATTTCCCACTCCTACACCTACATTTTTAGGAAGTGTAATCTGATATCTACTTTCAGCTGCAAATGACCCAGATGAGGAGTGACCAAGCTTATGTTTAGAATCAAGAAGTTTAGAGTCAAGTAGGCCCATGACCTTGAAAAATAATTTCAATTGAAACTAGTGACCCAAGATGGAGAAATTCCGAACTACACACATCAATTTATATTGTGGATTTCCCCTATGCAGTGAGCAGTCTATAGTCTTCTTTAATCTATAATATTTACATAAGTATCAGATTATCCATGTTAGCATTTGACAATGTACCTCACATAATCAAGACAGCAATATATAAAAAAATGGGATGTTAGTAAACCCATATTTATATAGAACTGTGAATGTTTTTTTTTCATGAAATAGCAAAATGTCATATTATCTCATTCAAATTATGATTTGATACTTACATCTATCAAGAAAAATAAGCTAAAAAAATATTTGTGAGTTTTTATGAGAAATAAATTCAGCATCATGTTATCCTCAGAAATTAAGAATCATAAATCAAGACTTGTAAGCACTGTGATTTACATCTATGAAATTGAATAAGCATTTTTAAAATACTAAAGATTTTTAAGCAATAAAATTACATATTCATCTTCTCCTAAACTTCATACAAATTACAGAAACTATACATCCACTTACTTGTAGACCATTCCATGGGAAATAATAAGAGCACGGTCATCTGACCCAGAAGCAAATAAGGGATATCGCTTGTGGAAAGCAACTGATCTAATAGCAGTTCCATGGAGTCTCAAAGTTTGGTACGGAGTTGTTGAAAGATCTAAATCAAACCACAAAGCTTTACGATCATATGTCCCCACTAAAACATTATCACCACCTGGAAAATCAATTTATTCTAAAATAAATTATGTCAGAATATATTAATTCATTTTTTACAGAAACAAACAGTACCATTCACCAAGGCCATTTAACACGCTATAAGGGTTCAAGGATTCATTATGAAATAATTCTTGTTAATGCATCTTGGAAAATTTGTCAATATTTCCATTACAAAAATCTCATCATTTATTAAAAGAATAAACTTTTCTATAATTACCTATACAGGTTAATCTAAAAAACAGATATATGTAGTTTACATGTTTAACCCTCTTAGTGCCACCTAATTTTAGTGATACTAGCGAAAAGTGCCAGCGTGAATTTTAAAGTTTTGCAACACCTTTTTAAAAAAATAATATGAAGTTACTTTTTTAGATATGAATGTAATTATTTTAAATTTAACTAATAATGAATCAATTGTTGTTTATAATATTCTTACGCATTCCAGTAAGAATAAATGTAATTATTACAACAAAAATAGTTTGAAAAATAATTTGTTACAAAATAAATTATAGTTTTTGTGACCAAAAAGTAATACATTATTTGTCACATACATCATTAAAGCTACAATAAACATATAAATAAATTCATTTGGAAGCTCCATCCAAATAACTATAAATAAATAACATACATTTAAGGAATTACATAAATTTTAGTTGACCCCTGCACACTGTCTTTTTCTAGTCTTTCGAACTTCTACCATTAGACTGCTCATCTAACACCTATGTTGAACCATGCAAATGCCGTGGATGTCTTTCTCACATTTTATGCTCTCAGTTCGGGACCTAGACCTCTTTTGACCATGCTTACCACTACAAAGTATGATATTTTTTTCTATCCTGCCTGGAAGTTGCCTTAGTCCAACTTTTAACCCACTAATCGATTGGCTTGCAGGTGTAGTTATATCACTCTCTGTTTTCCCAAGCCATTCAGGCTCCAGGGCCTCGATGATGCTAGATGTGAAAAAAAGCCTAGTCACTTGTTTCGCTGGACTATTCTCTTTGTAGATTATATATTAATTGAGAATCATACGTGCAATCACACAAAAAACAACTTTCTTTCAAAACTTTATCGTACACCTTTCATCTAAGTAAGAGTAAACCATCATGTCCGAGGTGTCAATGCCACCCATGTACTTATTGTACAGATCTATTATTTGTGGTCTCACTATTATCTCAGTTTTGCCATATCTATTCTTTCTTAGTGACATATTTTGTGCTTTAGCTTTTGTGGAAAGCAGCAACACAGGATTTCTCTGTGATTTTTTTTCTCTTTGTCCTAAGAAAAGAATTTCACTCTCTCTATAATATTTCTATTCCTCTACACTACATTTTTTTTCGATCCTTGAGGAATGTTCTTTCTATTCCTTCTTAATGTTCCTGTCCAAAATGTCTGCTTTTTAAAAAGTTCACGAGCCAAGTCAACACTTGGTGATAATAGATAACTGACCAAATCGTCATCTATGTTATTCTCTAAAGTAGTTTTGGTTGCCATTTTAGGAGATAGAAGGGTGATTTTCGAAATAACCGTAATATTTTCATGACTAAGCTTCGTGCACCCTTTCACTCACAAAGGAAGAAGCTAACTGATTTCCCTTGAACAAAGCAGAAGTTATCTTCGTAATAAATTTCAACATATACCTTCTCAACTACACATTACAAACAAAGTAATCCCCTCCGTCAGAATTGATGATATGAATATGAAGTCTTGGATGGATAGCACGACGGAGGAAAACTTTTACATAGGAATGCTTCTTTGACTTGACGGAGGAATACTTCTTTGTCGTCGCATCATCAATGTGGTTGATTTTGTTTATGTATAATAAACTTCAGGAGTGTTAGGTTCCATTGTAGAAATTTATGCTAGTAAACCACACCGAAAATAAAAAAAAAGATCTTGTTTCAAACGTCTTACTTACATAGGCTTGTTTATGCGACGCATCAAAAATTGAACAATTTCTATTCCTTATAAAATCATTCATAATACACACAAGAAAAACAATACATTCAAAATAAAGTAGAAAATACACTCTTTCAAATAATGGAAAACCTATTTACCAATCATTAAAAGTGTACTTAGTATTACGATTTTGAGTATGGTCTACGCTTGAGCCGATATATCGGCTCGTGGCACTTTTCGCCCTAGTAGCGAAAGCCAATATATCAGCCCGTGGCAGTAAGAGGGTTAATGAAAAGCTTAAATTAAAAAAATAATAATAATTTTCTGGGACTCCAACATGAATAAAAAGTATGAAAAACTAACATAGAATAATAAAAACATGGTAAAATGTAATGTAACAGACTTTACTTGCACATAAAAAAAAATAAAAACATGCAACACTTTCTGTGTTTTAGGTAGATGCATACCTGGGTGTATAGCCATTGAAGATATCCATCTGGAATTTGACAGAAGTTTTTTAACAAGTTCTTGTTTAACTAAATCATACACACGAATGTTTCGCTGAGTCTGAAAAAAATCATAATGTCCCGTTACAAGTTACAAATTTTCTTTGGAGGATTCAGTTGAATACATCATTTCAGCATGCAAAAGGCATATTAATTAATATGCACAGACTTCTGATTGAACAATAATAGAATATAAAAGTATTTTAGGTAGGATGAGCTAATTATGAGTTTTGGTAGAGTAACAGGTCTCATAATTTATGAATTTATCCCCCTCCGTGATCCACATTTTGCCTAAAAGCAAAATTCTCACTATTGATTGAGCTTGTATGTACAGGAAGGGGTGAATGCAAAGTGCAACTTATACTTTATTCACATTGAAATACAATGCAGTAAGACACAATAGGGAGGATCGGAAAGAAAGTAGCCTTCAAATTATTTCTTACAGGAGTGCCAGTGACTGATATTAAGCCTGAATATATCTTGTTAATACATCAGTCAATGCACCAGTTCATTATATACCAGTCACTCCAAAATTAATAACGATTACAGCAACTCCAAAAAAAGTTTTAAGGTTTTACAGCGATAAATAAGTATTCTATACAATACTGGAAGAAAAAAATCACAGAGATACCAAATTTACAGATTAGATAAAAGCAAAAAATACATAAATTACTTAGAATCTATGAGAATCAACAAAATAGTAAAATGAGGTATGGGCAAGACAAATGATCCCAATACTAAAAAAAATTAATTCAGGCATGCACTTTTGCATAAAAGAACACCCTTAAGTCCAAAAAAATATCATAAAAAATTATAAAACTTTTCATTAACTTGCTAATGAAATTAAATGCAAATATATTGACCTATTATCCTAGAACTAAGTCTAATTTTAGTACTTACTGCAACAAATAAAAAGGGCCGAATTGGATGAAAGAGAACACATTGGACTAAGCCCTTTGGTTTAGAAAAAGGCAGCTGAGATTTCCTTTTAGACAGTTGATGAATTACTACTGAGCGATTCTGACCATCAGGCATGACTGTTACAAAGTAATCACCTCGTCCATGCCATGATACCTGAAATATAATTTGTTCATCAAAGAAATTAACATATAATCTTAACTTCAAAAGAATATTTATATTCGTGAATATAAACTTCCTATATGTATAAACCCTTCTTAACTCAAGGAATAGTTAAATCAATGTAAAATAATCACATATTAATGTAGAAAATAATTACATCCATATAAATTTCTTTATCATAAAATAGATAATTCTTCTACATCATTTTTATATCAAAAGTGTCATAAAATGTTACTTTTCTTCAAAAATCTAGTTCACAAAAAATTAGGCTTGGTGAAGAATAATGAAAGTATGGTCATGATGTAGCTGAAATAAACAAGCATAAGGAACCACATCTCCCCCTCCAGCAATTTATCCCTACTATCTATATCTTTCATATTTTTTCATAGAGGGCAGTTTCCCAAACAACCAGTTAAGAAAATCAAAATTTAATGATTAGTCAGGTACACATGTGTACTCCGTACTTAAATCAATTGATAAAAAATAATAATCTTTTCTGGAATGGAATAAAAAATATTTCCTACAAGGAACTTCTCATTGTGACATAGACAACTTATCAATGAAAATTGGCAACAAAAAATCCCATACTAGCAACCCAGTGGGTTCAATATTTTAACATGATTATTTTGCAATAACATTTCACATATTTAGTTTTATGTATTGTTATTGTATTTTAAGACAAAGTAGCATTTATTTATTTGAAACTTTAAATCATGCTGCTACTCCCATCAACAATTAAATAAGTTAGAACTTGTGAACATGAAATTCTCATTTTTTTCCAAGAATACCTGATGAACATCCTTGAAATGATGGATTAGCACTCGGATGCCTTTCTCCCAAGCCTTCTCTTCAGCATGCTCCCACTGCACTGCAGTTTTCACACGCTCAGGAACTAGCAAAAGAAAAAAAATTAAATTAAATAGTACATTGCAAAGAATGACTATTTATAAGCCATGGTGATAGAGATTGATTAATTGAGAATTGAGATTTTGAGAATTGCTAAAAGATTTCACTAAACATAAAGTCCAAAAAACTTAGTGAAATTAACTTTAGAAGCTGCATATGGATAGAATATAATGAATTGGGATGATATTTAATAAATAAAGGAGTATGTATGCGTGATGATATTGGTGAGTGGTAAGGTGAAGATTTCTTATTTCCAATTGGTCTTTTTACATAATTAATATTATAACACAAATAATAATAGTATATGTCACATGCCATAGAGCTTTAGCTAACATAAAAAGGTGATCCAACAATTGCATACAGGGAAAAATAATAACTATTGAAATGGGTATACATACTAGATATGTACATAATTTTAAATGTTTATAATTTAAAATCATATTTAAATATTTAGGCCTTTATGGTTTAAAAGCATAATTACTATTCAACATCAAATAGATAGTCCCATATTAAATAATATGATTTTCTTAACAATATTTTATTTGCATTACTCTTAAAGGGAGAAGAAGATTGGGAAATAATTTCACAGCAATTCCACATAAATATTTATGTGGAATTGCTGTGAAATTATTTCCTAATCTTCTACGATGGAAAAATTCCACCAAGTTAAGGCTGAAACC
>WURS02046870.1:0-11091 GCA_011762765.2 Rhinocypha anisoptera | reverse complement strand
GCGCGCGGGCTGTGTTGTTAGGGGGGACGCGGGAGAGGGGAGTGGCGCGGGGGGCGGGGGGGGCGCGGGGGGGCTCTCGTGGCCGGGGGGGGGGGGGGGGGGGGACGAGGGAGAGGGGTGGAATGGAGTAGATCCGAGGAGAGTGGCTGGATGGGGAGGGCGAGACCGCAGGGGCCGCGGGGAGGAAAGAGAACCGGCAACGCCGCAGCCGTAAGCAAACACCTGAAGGTCGCAGGTCCGGCCCGGCGCGACCTTGCAAGGGGCACGGGTTTGTCCCTTTGGCTCCTCCAACCAGCCGCACTCGATCCAAATCACCATTGCCGCATCGGGTGTTTGTGTGTGTGTGTGGGCGTGTTTGTTGTACCTGGGGGTGAGGATTCTAGGGTGCATCCCCACCCCGGCACCGCAAGAAGCGCACACAACCCGCGTCGGGTCAACTGACGGGGCGAGAGGATGGAACGGTGCACATGCACACTGACACCAGCAGAGAATGGAAGGGTCCAGGGAAGGCTGGAAATTTCGGCGCCGTTGACGACCACTCGACGGACGAATGCGATCCAACGAAATCAACCGGCATTGAATTACATGAACACTGTACACAGGACTTCAAAACACGAAATGAAATTAGCTTAAGCGAAACGTTTTGGACTTTCGCTAATGCGATTTGATCCAGGATATAAAATACGTCTGAGGAATAAACATCACTTTTTGCAGTTAACATGTTTTTATATACCCTACTTAATAACTTTGCGTAACAAGTTTAAAAAATTCAAGTAGTAAAATCGAAAGAAAACTATTCAAGGGCCTAATCTATCCTACAACTCGAGGAGTATGGGTTGGAGTTTTATGCATAATGAACGAACACATTTTTTGTGTTTAGTCCTTCCAAATTACGTTGTAATGTTTCAACACCTCCCCGCTACATCATTTGTAACCTCAAGAGATAAGCACGTTTAAAATTGATGGATTACTCTTTATCCGCATCTCTATATCGCTTGAAGGCCGGAAGGAAGCATGAATAACTTTCAGGGAGCTGCAGGATCAAACCGATGAAATAAACACGAATTGATTCCAGGTTATGCGACGATTCCAAATGACCAATCAAAAGTAAATCCATTCGATGGAAATATAATGGGCTTATATAATATACTTATATATAACATATAAGTTCGTGATAGTTCGCTTTCATATTTAGTTTGGAATGGATGGTTTAGTTTTAAAAAATTTAAACTTTATAGAAGTTTGTTTAAATGCAGTCGGATCAAAGCTAGCTTATACCACATGCGTTTATTCAAGCATTGTTTGGTCTATTGTGCTGTGCTTGAATCCGACCGCTTGGTTGTAGACAGGTAAAGTTGCAAAAATGGAACGCAAATGCTAAAAGTAATACTGGATAAACAATAATAAAGATAAATCTTCCAATAGGAAGGGAGCGACTGGACTCCACACAGGAATTCGCCCCCGAAGCGAAGTGAGATTCAGCAAATAATTACACGACCGTGAAAAGCTCTTTGCAAAATGCTCCTTGAGACCTCTTAAATTGTACGGTGCAATTACCGGTCGTAAATAATTCCATTCTTACAATCATCTTCCATTAAATCGTCAAGGTACTTACTATACAACCATGGGCTGGAGTCGCGTCTCTGAGGATCAATATTTTTCAAACTTTAAAATTACAACTGCGAAATATGATGAGCAATTCCGGCAGGAATGTTTTTATTATTTACAATGTCAATGTGGGGGGGGGGGGTCTTCAGAGAAAATTGACAAGATAATTACGGTAGTTTATACATGTTTGCAAAACACTATAGACGTCGGAGCCGTTAAAAAGAGCGCCCGGGTCTCGACCCTTTATCCGCAGGTATCGACACACAGCGATGCAAGTTGCTACAATAGCGACTTGGTGAAATGTTTCTTTCGGTACCGACAGGTATTATTCATACCAGTTAAAATCCTAATGCTGGTTGGCAGAATATGGTCAACAGTTGGATCGATTATTCATGAAATGGAAAGTTACGACATCTCACAGGCTCTAAAAACATTATGGAAGCTTTGTCATCCCAGTACGTCTTTGAACAATCAATGACTCCCGTAATGGCACCTAATTAAGAGGCATTTGTTTCTTTACAAGCGCCTTCGTGCTTTCTACGGCTAATTAGTTTCAAATCCTTCACCGCGAGGATGGAGGTTTTGCCATAGCACTGATGTTTTTTATGCTCTAATGCCACTACTGTTGCTGCTTAAATGCGCAGAAGCCTATAACCTTTCGCGATTCTTACACGTCACTCCGTAACGAACACTTACTTCGCCACGAAGGACGTGAGCATCTCTTATATACGGAGTCTTAAGAGCTCACATATGCTCATTTCCATCCCGTGAGTATTGAAAAAAAAGTAACAGCAGTGATAATGAATTCGGAATGGGACGAGAGACGAAAAGGTAATGGATAAGGAGATTAAATAGGAAAACTTGAAAAGAAAGCATTGCTCTCGAGCACTCGTAAAAAATATATATCACTCTCCATTCCCGAAATGCAAGTTATTTCACAGAGGTGACTTTTTTAGAAGGAAGGATAAAACGACATCAACACGTTTTATCGGATCTGAATGAAAACGAGACGAAGCGCCATTCGGCGGAACGATGAAAAAAAATACGAGTGACTATTCACCGGACGAGATGATGCCTCGCAGCGTCTTTGTTACATCTCCCGATAAGTTGACGAGACGTCAGAATCTTGATACGAGACGTGCGAGCGGGAGACAGGGCACGGGTCAAGTGCATCCGACTTCTGCACCCCATCCCACCTGGACCATCGGTAGTTAAGGCAACGCGAACGACAGCGGTGGGTGGATGCGACCACACACTTGGGGGTCCCGTGGGTCTGCTAGGAAAATTTGAAACTCTTTTGATCAAATTTGAGGATCGAATCAACACGTGTATATATGAAATCCCGGGGAAAAAATTGATGACCGAAGAAAAACGGACATTTGGAAAGTTGTCACATTTCCAAGTCCAAATTCCACTATAAGATTGCAATCTGTCCAAATAATCGACCGGTGGAATTGGTGGAAAGGATACGATTGAGATTCCCCACTACCAATGGAAACGTTCTATTTCCTAGCGATTGGGAGTGTACGATTGGGTGCAGGAGCCAATCAAGTTTTATTATTTCTTGGCGGGAGTAATTGTTCACTTTTCCACACTACGCGGCGCTACATCCTTACGTAGTTAAAAAAGTATCCTTTCCAATCGCCGAGATTGCAATCGTCCAGTGAATACATAAATCGTCGTGAGTCCAAGCGATTGGAAGCAATCTCAACGACTGCAATCACGTAGTGGAATACATTCTTAAGACCTCAGGAAAGTGTTTTAAAGCGAACGAATGAAATTCATAGTCGTCCGAAACAATAAAAAAAAGAATTGTTCATTAATTAAGTTTTCCGCAATTATCCAAGGGCTTCACTTATTGTAATCTCATAGGTCATATTGGAGTTTTGTATGATTTAGGAAAAATCAAGAGGTTACTTTTGATAAGGAGCGATGTCAGGAAAGTGTTTTAAAGCGAACAGTTAACGGGATGATGGTCATAAAAAGGAATTAGTGAGGCAAACTGCGGAAGGCAAATAATACGACTGGAGCGCGCGATCATTAGGGAAAACTAAAAACGATAAGCTATCTGACAATTTAAAAAAAAATGTATACGGATAACATGGTTGTCATAGAATATAAATTTATAAAGGGGAACAGCGCCACACCCCCCCCCCCCCCTTCCCTCACTCATCTGTTTTTTGTCCAAGCGTAGAGCGAGTTCAATGGGCCATCTCAGCCCTGTGACAAAGATTTGCACCTGTTGTGATTTTCAGAACGGAGTGACTGTTTAATCACAGAAACGAGGAGTGAAGTGTCAGGGGGAGTATTAATCAAACAAACCTTATCGCGAGGCACTTGAGGGATCTCGAGAGGGGGGCCAGATACATCGCGGACATCTTTTGACAGCAGGTCTGTTCCCTTCCTCCCAATAACAACATTCTGACCGACTTCTAGGTAATTATACAAGCGAGGTATGAATAAAAAAAGCACTTTTCCACAAAATAAACACTTTTCTTTTGTGGAAAAGTGCTTTTCTAATCATACCTCATGGATTCCTTCCACCATATCTCGCCTGACTCTGTGATCTTAATTATATAAAGCATTTAATTCAGCAGTAATACGAGTAAACAAATTTTTTTTTCACGGGCATGCTGTTTTGGAGAAACAAATTAGTGAAAATATATTTAAATTCAGTAAGTGTTTCTGCAAATTTAACGCGGTGAATTTGGGTGTAACCCGCAACAAATTATTCTTTCATCCGAGGTCTGGAAAAAACTGAAAACAAGATCAACGTAACAGTACTGACAACGCATTAAGAGCAGAGAAGCTAAGTTAATTTACACGCGGACGCATTCAAAACTCCAGCGGCGTCGATAGAATATTATGGAGGTGGAATTTAAAGGACGACTTGCCATCTCGCAATTGACGCTGTTCCGTAACGTTCGAGCTTTTCCTTGCTTTGCGTCATCTCAAGCCTTCCAGACGACACTCTTGATACAACTTGAAATTATTAGTAACATGATAGGAAAGGGACTCAAAAACTTAGCGATTCACATGAGCCACGTATTATTCATTTTTCAAAAGAGTACATTCTTAATGTAAAATAATATTTTTCCGAAAAATATCTTGTGGATCGCAAAGATTTTTGTTTTGTTGTGGTCCATCACAATGGAATTCCACCAAGTCTCGGCCTCAAGTATTTCTCAAATTATTAATACTATATCGCATTTTCAGCCACTTGATTACTACCGTTGTGACTAAGCTAACTAAGCTAAATAAAGCTAAAATTGAGCTAAAATTCAACTACGAATAACTGAAAAGATACAATCAGAAATAAAAAGTGCGACGACTGAAAAATGAGATCGAATGTGGGTGAAAAATAATACCACTTTGGATAGGGAGGCATATTTTTTATTCAAATTGACTTCCTCTCGCATCCGCAAACCGCGCACACAACGGTAAAGCAGTGACTGGAACGGCTCGTGGAAGGTCACGTCTAGTGTGTGTGTGTGTGTGTGTGTGTATACATTGCTCAATGCTTTCGTCACACCTCTTTGGATGCTGCTTATGTTGACGAAACCCAAAACCTTACACTGAGCTACCTTTAGCTTCGAGGGCCTACAGGAGTCTCAGGGTAATTCGAGGAGGGCACACGGACTTTTTTTCACATGCCAAAACCCCCACGAAGGGCGTCACAAACGATTGTGATACGAAAACTGGAATCACCTCCGTCTTTCCGTTGTTATAGTGCCCACTGTAATTGGCCTATTAGTGCTTTTTGTGAGCGATTGAAAATAAATAAATAAATATCCCTTAACGTAAAATGCCCTTCCTCGGGTTCGACGCCCACATTGTAAGGACGAGTTTCATTTACAAATTACGCCGTGTGCTTATGCCGCCGTCCCTCAACCGGCGTTTCGCTATGAGTAATAAGTATCGCAGTGGCAAAGAAATAGACTTGGAAAGTTGAAGAGGATAATGAACGTTCTATGAAAGGAAAAACAAAGGAGCGCTCGTCGAGCCTCAGTCACACTATGTTACGTAAGTTAGAGTAAGTCAACCCTAGTTCACACGGTGACAATCACGACACAATGTCGTAATTAGAATATCAAACCTCAACAGAGTGACAATTTATGACAGCTATTATTATGCAGGGATTTCGTATAGCAAGGGTATCATCCCAAGGGCTCCGCAAGGACAGAAAGGTTGAGAAACACTGGCCTAGCGCGATTCGGAGTTCTGTATTAAAAGCGAAATATTTAAACCCCTCCGAGTCATTTGGATCTTAACGGTAGTAATCTTGAACAGTTCGACGGCAATCGATATATTTCCTTACCCGATATTAAGCATTACCGACGTCCCATCGGATAAGAACACGGGCGAACCTAGAGTGTCAAATACGAAGGTGCTTAATTGATTCAAAAGCTCACGAGGCGCAACACGTTTTGCCAGACGGAATCCATACGTTCAGCAGTGACGTCGTGCAGTGCTCGTCGCTGAAAGGCCCAGGGTCAATAACGGACGACCCCCTGACCCCTTCTCTGGGCCTCCTGACGAGAGGAAGCCCGGGTTATGACGCGACCAATCAAACCATTCTTCCGTCTCGAGCGCGACACGTCTCCAAGCGGAGTGCGTGCGCTGGGGGGGTGGGGGCACTTGCGGGGACGGACCCATTAGCATGGAAGAGGGAAGGGGAGACGCATGGCGAAAAACGGCGTATATTCCGACTTCCACCCGGGAGGAAGTGACGGGGTGAGAGAATGAGAAAGAGAAGCGAAGGGCGCCGAGGAAGCGGGGACGGGTGAATCTCAAATCAAAATTACGGTGCATTAAAACGTCGTTTGCACCACGTTGAAACCTATGCAGAAGGACGGACCTTAAGGCTGATGCTGAACATTCCCACGGATCGTAATCCAAGCAGGATAAAGGTATTTTTTTTCTTCAAACAACGCGCGAAACGTCGGATACTCGGAAGTGAATTAGCCGTCATCAGAAATGATTAACATGCGAGAATTTCAATGGAGAGTAATTGCGGCAGTCACTTTTTTTTCAAATGATCATTTCCCCTCCATTCAAGAAACGAAAACTTGAAATGCTTCTAGTGTGCTATTTTTAAAAAGGTTGCGTGACGCAGAAACTTACTCGTGTCAGTTACGTATTGCGTTCGGAACTTAGTTAATCAGTCAAGAGTTTCCATTTCTCAGGGGACTCTGCTACGATTTACTATGTTTTAAACGAGTTTATGTATCCGTTTCACTTCCACGTTGAATAAAAGTGTTATTTCAGACCCCATCGAGAGAAGGAGAATACCACGTGAAACAATAGTTATTCTGGTGCATGTTAAAAAAATTGTTCCAAGAGAGAGTGCATGTTATGACCTCAATAAGATTCCGTCTTCAGTTTTTTTATTTCGTAAAACTATGCGATGTAGCCTTTTATTCCTAATGACTACCGAAATTAAAAGAAGCAATGAACGGTACAAAGCACGTATAGTTGATAAATGATTTGTCACAAAGCACAGCAGAATGATTTAAATACCTAATTCATCAAAAACCCACCTCCGACACCGGAGGTAAAATTATTCATTCCTACTACGTATCTAATAAGATGCCATTGCCCACTGTTCACTACGTGGGCTGCTGCGCACAACTGTTGAATAAAGAGCACTACAATATTCTACACTTTATGGAAAAACCGCGAAAGAATTACCAAAATCTAACCGCGAAAGTGGTGAAATGTTTGAAAAAATGAGACTTATTCGTCCTAAACTTAAAAATAAAATATTATCCCTTCAGAACCATCGAGTTTTCGAACAAATAACTCAACTCAGACACATATATTTTAGTAAAAAGACTTAATTTTCATCGTTGACATCCTCTCTTTAGTCCTTTCTTTATTATTTTTGCTTCAGTGTTTCCCCGGCCCCGTAAGTAGTTTCATTATTCATTGTCTTATGGCAAACTGAATCAGTCACAAAGCTTACGATCATGGACCTGGCGTAACTATCGTATTCGCCTTGCGGTAAATTCGCTCTTCGCTTTGCACGCCTTAATTTATGCATCTGGAGCTCCATCATTTGATGCGACTGGTTTAATCAACCTCTTGTCAATGACGTCTAGAGCACATTTGTGGTAATCCAATAAATCGCGAATTTTCCTTTACCACAACGGCCAATCTGCTTCACACCAGTGAGAGGCTTAATGTGCTTTGCCAGATCCATCTTGATTTGGTCCTTGGCAATTTTTTCAATTGGATTCATCCAAACTGTGACATTATCCCTTTCTTCTTAATTACACTCTCTCTGTAGTTATTGGGTGTCTGGGCCCATAACCCATTGAGTTTTCGAACGAATAACTCAACTCAGACGCATATTTTAGCAAAAAGAGATTTAATTTTTATCAGTGTCAAATTCTCTCTTTAGTCCTTTCTTTATAATTTTTGCTCTATTTATGTTATTTATCAACAACTCCATGACAACTCTTAGCCATACTAAGATAACAACTCCATGACAACTACTTTTACTGTTATATCTTTTCTTAATTTAAATTGATATTATATTGAGATTAAAAAACAGCACTTTTCCACAGAAGTTTTCCACAGTTTTTCTGTGGAAAAGTGCTGTTTTTTATTCTCAGTATGAATCACTTCCACCACATCACGCCTGATTAGGTGAAAACTATTGATATTTATATAATTAATTTATAGCGTCATCAAGAACCATAAACTTTGAAAGATGGAAGAGATAGTCCGGGTCCTCTAATTAAGAAAGCATATATATAGGAAAAGGATCTAGAGAGAGAGATTAAAAACTTGTGTAACCAACTTATATTGCGGTAAGCAACAAACGATGCATTCGCCGCGTTGCGAAATATGATAGTGGAATCGGTAAAGCGATTGGGCAACCCATGAGCAACCAATGAAGCTCATCTCGCGACTCGACATCGAATGCTGTGGAATTCTGTCAGGGCGACTCGATTTAATATTCACTTTGTAAACACAAATGATGCTCATTAAGATACGATACACGTGAGAAAAGACGTGGCAGGTTTTGGATCAACTCACAATTTACGATATGGTAAAAGACTATTAAAGGATTCTTTTTATTTTTTTTTTAAATTTATTTTCAATCGCACACAAACGGCACTAATAGGCCAATTACAGTGGGCACTATAACATTTTTAAAATGTTTTAATAACAAGGACGAAACACACACATCCATGCCATAGGTGGAGATTGAAAAAGCCACCTAGTCGGGATTCGAACCCGCGACCTCCGGGTTGGCAGACGAGGACATTTCCCCGCCGCCACCGAGGCCGGCAAAATTTCGCAATTATACTCTTACTTAGCGATAGACAAAAAGATGTAAAGTGGACCGAACACCTCTTATGTTCCTGTAATCTTTTGTAAACCTTTTCACATGTAATGAAACAGGGTGCTCTTGTGTGATCGTTGCGCACACTAAAACAAGCTTCAAACATAACAGGAAGAAGCCTTTTTAAACGTCCAAAAGAGAGCCAATAATAAATAACCCAACTAAGTGATACCAAATGAGTCTCCACATGTCTGCGAGGTTCGAGTTTAATGTCCCACTAGTGGGAAGGAACCTGATTAGAACATGTCAATGTTTTTTTTCTTTTGACTCATTCACACCGACTTCACAAAACCCTCCTTGCAAGCAGAACCAACACAGACTCGCTTTCAGAATGATTTAATTACGCTAAGAGGCTGTCGTGATAAAGTATGTTATCCTTCGGCAGGAGTGATCGGTACAAGCGTGACTCGCTGAAAGGTCGTATCTTTTTTTTTCCTCGAGTGTGAAAGACAGCAATATCCGATGTCGCTATAAGTAGGAGGAAAATAAATGAGGAAAAATAAACCTTTTTCCCCGCTTAGCGAAGCGAGTACCATATTCATAAGATTCTAATTAAATTCGAACGACGCATTCTTCTACACACAAGCATACACGAATAGAACCAAGGATTTGTTTTATTCTTCGAAGGAAATCAGACTTTTCAGAATCACTTTTATCGCAGCATATAACGCTTAGAACATTTCGTCCCTTTTTCTATTAGTTTATTTCACCTATTATTTTTACAGAATTGCTCGACACGTACCATGCGTGAGACCTCTTGAGTAACATAACTGTGTATGAATATAATGAACTGAAAAGGAAGGAAAACATTTGATTCCTTAATGTTGCCCGATGTAAAAAAATTAAGAATTGCTCTTTGTTACCATCATGGTGGGTTACATTTGGGTAAAATTTGGGAGAAATTTTTGAATAAAATTTTGGGTAAAATTTGGGTACATTACTAAGAAAAACGTCGAATTCAAGTCAATGACGATGACGTGAATTGCTGAAGCCTTGGTCATAGCAAATAAAACCTTTCAATGGAATTTACTCTTTTATTTGATTCCTGATCTTATGTAAGTTTTCCCCTTGCATTCAAAGTTACTTGTAATCTAAAGCAACATATTAGTACATAATTTTCGACAACTTGTTCACGATAAGATAGTTGACTGAAATATATAGCACACTCCCAAGATCGAGGACTCAAATAAATTCCCACAAATTTGATTCGAGGCAAAGGATAACAGATTTATCCCGATCCAAAAGGAATTAGAATCCCCTTAAGTGCACATGTGTGCGCTGTGGATCGCGAATGGGTTCCAGTGAAAAACACATGGCTCTCAAAATTATCTCGAGAATATTCGAACGACCCGTGACCATTCTAATCCTCCGCGCTGTGACGCGACGCTCGCTTAGAGAGCTCGTGATCTTTAGAAACCTCACGCGGAGAGCTGTGAGCGCTGCGTCGGTCGCGAGGTCCGGATGGAGGCGGCCGACAGACGGTCGTTTGGTTGTCTGATCTTCCGCTGGCGCCACCACCTGTTGAGCGAGTTGGAAATGAACCGCAAAGTAGAGAGAGATGGCCGCGGCGGGAAACTCGAAAGGTGGGTGTGTCACGGACGCCATCACACGCCGCAGGAAAACTACCCTACACCCAATTAGTTCACATCCGGACAGCTCTTATTCGATTCCCCCCTACGCGGATTTCCATTGATGAAGGGTAATCTACCGGTTAAGGCAGGTTTTTAATGAGTCTTAAGGTTAGATTTTCTTTCCTGCTACATATTTAACCTAAGGATGTATTGGCTATAAGTTGAAATAATGATAAAAAAGAGGAAACTTTGGTTGGACCTTCTACTTATTATGAGGAACTAACCTGCCAAATTTCAAAATGATTCAGATGATCTTCCGAAAGATATCAAAGTTTGAAATTAACATTCACTTTTATGGGAAATGGCTCTGATGTGATTCTACAACTTTAAGGGGAAATAAACCATATTACTAATAATGTCAAAATACGGAAAAATTTGAGGATAGTAAATAAATGTGTTATAACTTGAAGAAAGAACGGATGTTTTCCCGGCGTATTTCGTTGGTGAAGACTATTCGGGTTCTCCACCGGGTCACTCTCTGCATTTCTGCCGACGTTT
>WURS02046859.1:0-11091 GCA_011762765.2 Rhinocypha anisoptera | reverse complement strand
ATATGGGGGGGAAGGAGGGAGGAGGCAGGAAGCGATTGTTGTTTTGGGGTGTGACGGGAAGACTCCTTGCTTCCAAGCCGGCACCTCCGCTTCCGCCCCCCTCCCTCCCCACTCCTCCTCTTCTTCTTCTTCGGCCGCCCGCGGGAAAACCTACCAAAGTGTCCCTCATCCCTTCCTCGGGAAACAAAACCCTTATGAGAACAATGAATATTGGCCGAAATTCGCTGGCTCAAGGAACGAGAGATCGGTCGCATTTAACCAGGGTTTCCATTGTGGCATCCACAAGGTCGGATCGGTAGCCTCCAAGGGGGGAGGGATACTTGATTTTGCTAGAGGCGAAAATGTCAACGACCTCCTTCCTGGAGAACATTTTGACTCGAGGACAAACGCAACACTGGCCTTAAATTCCGTTAATTCCAGAAAGCCAACGCCCTGGTCTATTGCTGGTCGCCGTATAAAATAATATTCCAATCCAACAATCCAAGAAGAAAAAGAAACGATTCGATTCGAGGAGCTCCCATAAAAATAACACATGGTATAAGTAGTGAATATTTTGGCTTGATAAGGAATGGTTAGCGGCGAAACAAGTGGTAAACTTCCACAGATTAATATTAATTTTATTTTTCAAAATAATATATTTATCTGTGGAAGTTTGCTGCTTATTTCTCCATGACTAGATGATATCATGGAGTCCTTAATCTGAGGACTCAAAAGATTTTTAAGGCCTCCTTCGATCCATGAAATCCAATAATTTAAGCATATATATAGTATAGAACTGTACTTCCATCGTGGCCATATATGGGTGTAAACAGATTAATACCGTTTGGACGCAATAAAAATAAATTAAAGTAAATTTTCTTTGAATACGGAGACAGAAATAGGATCAGAATTAATATCTATAGGATTGCTAGTACATTACGAGGTTAAGTATCGGTAAGCTAGTAATTATAAATTGTCGAAGTTCGCGGTATATTACGTATTACTCGTATTCTAAGAAATAATTCTCCTTTCCCTTAATATTCAAGTTACCTTTCATGAATTCCCTTCTCCTGAATTCCTTTTCCTGAAACCTTCCACTCGATCTAACTTACATCCTCCTACATTAACATGTAACGCGGCCTTTTTATTATTCGCAAACCTAATTCTTTTCGAGCAATAAGAATTACGTACTACGTATTTTTCCACTAAGATTTTTAATCTGGTACAACTAGTTTCAGCACTAGGGCGTCATCTTCAGGTACCTAGTCGTACCAGATTAAAAATTCTAGTGGAAAAATACGCAGTATGTATAATTAGTTTTTGACAAACGCAACATCCATGCCCAGGGAGGTATTCGAACCCTCGACCTTTGGGATAGTCGGCAAACGAGCTACACACTAACGAGCTAGGCTAACCCGGCCATCGCTATTTCCATTATTCTCACACCGTTATTTCAACAATGTGGCCGAAAGGAAATGTCGTAAAGCAGGAGAAATAATCTGAATACGTTATAATTAGTCGAAACTTAAGTCAAGGTGAATAAAACATCATGGAAATTACAAAGGCTAACTTTTTTCCTTTATTCAGCAATGCGAATTGTTATGTCATGAAATATAATGCTGACATATTGCTGGAGAGACGAAGTAAGGATACTGTCTCCTACCGAAGAAGGAAAATCCTTAGTATTTATATACATCAGGGGTTGAAAGGTTAGGGGAATCTTTGGAACCGTAAGGAGTGTTGTGCAAGCGTAAGTGTTCGTGCTCAGCGATGCATGGACAAAAATCGTACCTCATCCTTTGACCAGCCAACTTCTTCAAGGACATTGTTTCACAACAAGGTTGGTAAGAAGGCTCTTCAAGGGCAACATATTTAATTCCACCACCGGTAAAATTCAGGATTGACACAGATCTTAGCAAAACGGTATCAGGGTGCCAGTATGTGAACCGGTGCTTTTTCGTTTTCGAATGAAATCATATTTCCCTACCTCCACACGAAAAACCGCTAAAATCAGTTTAGATATTTATAACAAAATGTGAATTGTTCTCATTATTTGTATTATCTAAATTGGATAGACATGTGGAATCCATAGAGATAATAGTCCATACAAAAAAGACTCAGCCTAGGGTAGCAACGAGTAACAAATGACATAATACAAATAATAATATGACCAGACGTAAGAGAGTTTTGCGTTATACATACATGTACAAGGGAATCACTTTTCTGCAGATGTGAGAAAACAAAATAGAAGCCGTAGTGAAAAGATTGGAAGGTATATAGAAGGTGTGCTAAACCAGAATATTGAAAAATTAAATGTACGGGCCGAACGACGATTGAGTAATTGGTGGTAAGGGAGGCTTAAAAACTACCCTTATAAAATACAGGGGCAAACTATTAGACTCATAAAAAGGCATGATAGTTTATAAAACACTAGTGGCATGGTAACACTTTATTAAACCGAACTTTTATAACAACACAGAAACTGATCCGTAGTGTTGTAAAATGTTTAATAATTTAAAAATTAATGGAATACCAATATGTACCTTTATAACATATGTTATCTATTAGCAGTGGAAGAATGTTAAGAAAAGACAAACCGCAGTAAAAAGGCCTACGATATGAACATCTATTTCTATTAAGAGTTTAGTAGGGGTCAGTTAAAGAAAACTTTCGAAGATGAGCGAACGCGATAATAAAATTAAACAATAAAATGGGAAGTGTCATGATACTTCTTGTTTCATTAATTTATATAATAAGTAAAGGGAACAATATGAGATATTTCAGTATAAGTTAGGATTTGAAACAGCATGATAAAATGCGGTAGATAGATCGATTTTACCTTTGATGCCTTATCGATACATATTTTCATACACAAATACGAGTACATTCCAACGAGAAGCAATTTAGAATGAGCTTCAATCCAGGGATATCCATAGCTTTCTTTAGTACAATAGTAGAAATTTCATAGCTGTTGATTAAAAATTATGTTACATTTCGTAGAAAAAAAGAACTGCTCCCTTTAATATTGTGATTTTACAATTGCTCCTTAACTATTATAATCCAGCTAACTGCAAGGGTGAGGAATGGTAGACCATTCCTTAGAGTCTGGCTTCCGAACGGAAGGCATGGGTTAACATTACTGTGGCACCTCTAGACACCACATGATCTCAAGTGGAATTCATTTCTGGGTGACATATCTTCCTGCGAGAGGGCAGGCAACACAGGGAAAGGAACCGCCCCCTCCCCTTCAATCCCCTCCTCTGCCCTGGCATGTGTAATTTCACACGCCGCTGGACTTGATTCAGAGTTCTATCCTCGAATTAAACCAAACTTCCGGTGGAATACTTTAGGACTGAAACCGTTACTATGTTTCAGTATTTTGTTAATGCAGAAGTGAATGACAAAACCAAAAAAGGAATGGAATTTCAAACTTGGAAAATATCTTAGTATTTCGTAGGGGAAATTATTCATTTATTCAACTAATTCGGAAATACCGATAAAAAGTAATTTTTCGGATTGGGTTGGATAGTACTGGTACACAAATAAACTCCGTTAGACTCAAAGCAGAGGTATCTCCGTTCTTTTTCGTAAGGGTGTTGTCCTTTTAGCTACGTATACTTCTACTCCCACGTACTACCCTGCATTACGCCGCAAGGGCATGTGACCGGGCATGAGCCACCACCAAAAATTCACATGCACTCCCAAATAGAAAAGTTAGGAGACACACATTACACAAAACAAAATAGCAGAACATCATCCACATAATGCGGGACAATGTTAGACTCCTCACTACAAACATGCATGAAAACAACTACAAATTCCATCACAATACGCAAGGTCCAAACATGAGCTCTTCCCCTTCTAAATTATCAACTTACCTTCACGCATGACTAACTCCCTTACCTGTGGGGACAATGATGTGGTTTCTCGACCATTAATGGACTCTGGAGGAATTAGGGACAAAAGGTTCTCTCTCTCTCTCTCGGGCGGGTGGTAAGGGGGTGGGGATTGGGCATATAGCCTATGCAAAGTGAAGCTGGAGCGAGGAGATTTTGATTGAGAGAAAACGACAATTTATCAAAGGGAACAAGATACTGATACAAGATGCCGGAAAACGAGTGCAAACTATTCTAGAGAGGAGAATTGTTTTCGTCATTGTTTCTTTATGGCGCTGTTTCAAGTTCGATCAGCACTAATATCAGCCTCTTCAGACATGGGGAAAGGAAGGATGAATGTAAGCTTCCAAATATAATCACACAAAGATACACACAAAGGTCATTGGTGTTTAATCTCATTTCTCGTGGTGATTTTACCAAATCCTATCACCTAAAATATCAGCCCATGTGAGAGGGAGGAAAGTCAAAAAAAAAAGAATAGAAGGAAGATGAATGTCGAAGGAGTTCCGAAAAATATATCTCTAGGAGTACTTGAAAAGTGTAAAAAATATATAGTGGTCAAAATCATTTTAGTTCCCATCTATTTTTGAAAAACGTACTTTTCTGATAGTTTTTTTTTTGTCATTTCAATAATTATTTGAAACAACGGTTGATCAATCAAAAAATTAATAATATTTTAGGAAACAAATTGGAGTCAAAGTTCAACAATCGAGATGTGAAACCCCCAAACTACTGCAGGGTATGTGTCTTCAACATTCCTTAACTACCATTTCAATGTAGGTTATGAATTATTGACAGTTTACTAATCACTTCCAATGAGTTTAAATCTTGAGTCGATAATATTCCACCACTTTTGTCCCTATTGACGATCTTGCAAAACTGCTTTGGATGCAAGTTGAGTGCAGTTAATCTATTCAAATCTGCATAGACAAACGGTAAATACTTAACAATTACTCATGTTAACTAATCTCACAAAATATAATTTTATTGGCATTATTAGAAGCTATTATTCTGCATGAAGAAAATGCTAGGATCAAAATTCCTCAGTTGCAAATAAAAACAGTACTTTTCCACAGAAAAATAAAACCTTAATGTACGATACAACGTACGTTTCAGCTCACTGAGCCATCATTAGGTACAAATGGTACCATTTGTAACTGATGATGGCTCAGTAAGCTGAAACGTACGTTGTACATTAAAGTTTTATTTTTCTGTGGAAAAGTGCTGTTTTTATTATTCTCATTATGAATCTCTTCCACTACATCACGCCTGATTCGGTGAATAAAATTCCTCAATCCTCCCTCAATTGACATGCTGATTTGAAATAATCCATATAATTTTTGAAAATCATAATTGCGACTCCGTCAGGTCATTGAACCGCCAGGTCATGTCTGAATGCCTGGCGATAATTTCCATGCAGTCTTCCTTCAGTCCGTCCCCGTGCGAATGTATATTCTAGCGTCGTATTGAATATCATTTCCACCGCTCCCACTGTGAATTTTTGTTCTCACCGGTCGAGAAACATCCATGCGTGGGAAAACGGCGGATTCGACGTAAGCGCTGACCATTCATTCGAATGCGGACGCCGACGGAAACGCTCCAAGCAGGTCACGGGAGAATTAAGGCGAGGGCGGGGCGGAGGACCGAGACTGTAAAAAAAAAAACTGGTATGGGCATACTCTCGAGGCTGCAGTCGACGAAAGCGAGGCGGCAGCGGAGCGAGCTGTAAAAACATGAGTCGATGTGCAAGGAAGCCATCAACCCGACAGAATAAGAGATTCTTCGAAATGATAAGTGATTTCGTTTCAACCTCTTGTCTTTCTTTCGCGAGATCGTTTTGTTCATTAGCCAATGTTTAAATTTGAGGTAGTTCTGTTTTCCGAGAATGTCAGACATATTAAAAACGCCCGTCAGACGCCACTGCAAGACAAATTTCGGGAGTACATCAACCTGGAAAATTTACAACAGAGTAAATAATACCAATCATTGCATATGACAGCATAATCTGGGGAACATACACACGGCACAGCAGAGTGAACGGAAAATTAAACGAAGCCCAAAGAAGTCTGCCTTATCCCGATCACTCGATGCAACTCAACAGTTGGCAACGACGCCTTAACCGTCATTGCAGGCGAACCTCCATTTAAGTACATAATCATGGAACGCCACACAATCAAAAAACTTAAGGTGATCAACAAAACAACCTACTTTGATTTTTAAAAAATATAGACACAGAAACACTCGGCAGCAGGAAGAAGACAAAACTCGAAATAAGAAAAATCAATGAAAGGGAACGGAACAAGGAATGGCAAACCTCGGGAAAAAGGCAGACACACAAACAAAATCTTCGCAACAATAAAAGACAGAAAGGAGTTAACAATTAAACACAACAGAAATACCGCACAAATTCTATCAGGACATGTAGAACGCAAAACCTACCTCAAACGAAGAGAAAAAACAACGGAACCGGATTGCACCGAATGCAGAGAAGGCCAAAAATACGAAACATGGAGACTAAACATAATACACGACATGAAGAATCCCACACTGGACCATACAGAAACAATAAACACTGTATACGACACCATTGAAATTGTATTAGCAATTTAAATAAAGGAACGGCTGCGTGGAACCCTTAAGAGGCTAAACGCATTCGGGTAAAGAAAGAGAATTGGAATGAGACTGAAATTCAGACTTTACATCTGATACTATTCCAATTCTCTCGCTCTTTTTTTTTACTAGGGTAGATTATATATACCGTGGAAAAATCAGAGAAATATATTATAGAACGGTTAGGTTTAAAATGTCATTTTTTCCGCGTACAATTAGAGATAAAAATAGATATGAACGCTGGAGTTAGAGATGGGTGATTTCGATTCGATTCACTCGGAAATCGATTATTTTACGATTCCCGATTATTGTCGTCCAATTCTGGTTCGATTAGTTTCCTTTCCGATTCGATTCAGTTCATATTCCGATTCAATTACGATTGCGATTCAGTTACGATTCCGATTCGAATCTATTTAGAGGATACGATTTTTATAGCGAATCAATTCACACAATACGATTCCAATCGATTTGGTCAAACCGATTCATTCCTTGACATCACCCATTTCTAGCTGGAGTGAAGATGATAATTAGGATATCTTGTACATATTAGTCTTAGTATTTTTGCATGGGTTTTCAAAGTACTTAAGTTGATTAAATTGTTCCCGCACGAATGGAATATTTTTGACACAATGTTTTCAATGCAAGTATTTTCTTGCGTAGTGAATAATTTCTAATATTTGCATGTGGAAATGAATTCCTGGTGATGACTCACCTCCTATCACACCGCCCTTGCGGTGTCTTACTGGGTATTACTTAGAAGTATACGTACCGTAATTGCAAATGCAAGGTCTGGCGCAAAAATGAGGAGACTGTTTGTATTAAAAAGGAAATATTTTTCGTATTGTATTTTGCGTGCACTATGTTCACTTTTGAGATGTTTACTTACGCAATGACCATTTTTTAACGAGTACTATGTAACGCTGAGACGTGGATATTAACGTGCGATCCAGAAGCCAAGCGGCAATCCATGCATTGGAAAAGACCATCTTCCCCAAGAGAAAAAAATGTACGCATGGGTTTTTCGAAGTTCAAGGAAAATCTTATTGTTTCCCTCAAATCCATGGTATTGTTATGACGGTATGTCAAGTAGTGGTCAATTAGTTAAACAGTAATATTATATACAAGTTTTGTAAAACATGCGTGAACGTGATAGAATGAAGCTCCCTGATTTGTGGAGGAAGGGGTGGATTTAGCACTAGGACAATGAACCCGTCCACAATGCGTGATCAGTCTAGCAATTTTTTCCAGTAAAAACATCACAGTCGTAAAACATGAATCCTCTATTTCCTCCGGATTATCGCGCAATACTTTTCTATTCGTGACCATAGCAGTAAATCCAGCGCTAAAAGGGACCCGTTGAAATGCTGGAAGAGGTACAGGCAAAAACGGCGGAGCTTCTGTGCTGCCTGACGGAAATAGGTATGCAGGTGGTGGTGTGCTGTGATAAATTGACGAAGATGATGAAGTGGTTTTGCATTCATTTGGCAAAGGAAGGATCGTGTATGCAGGAATGCGTGGAGTCAATGGGAGTCCTACTTTGAAGTCGACCACCAGTAATTGCATAAAAAAATTAGGTCGGTAAAAAATTTTCAACGCGAGTCTCTTTATTTTTTTTGTCAGACATCGCGATGATCTATTCTTCGCCTTTCCTCGTGCGTCACGGAGTTCCTCAGGGTCCCATTCCACACCGTAGATCTCCTCGCAGGATAACTCCACTTGTTACGGGTTAGCATTTTCGCATTGACGACGAGCAAATGTGACATCCCCTTCGCCTAATCTCATTTCTTTTTTCTTTAAATTGACTGACGAGAAAAAATATTGGTTCGGAGACGTTCGTGATGCAAAAAGCAAAAAGGAAACCTCCATGAGCGTTCCATTTCGCCGCGGAAGTCACCGTGTCATTCGGAAATCTCAAAAATAGATTTGACGACATTTCCAATTTCTCCGTCCACCTCTCCCGACCGATGATAAGGTTTTTCCCCCCCGAGGTTTGGAAAAGAAGGAAGAAATTCCGAAGGAAAAAAAGCCGCCAACGCCGCCGCCTTATTTGTGAAGCGAGGTTAAGAGAAACAGCCTCAATGTTTAAAAAAAAAAATGCCTCGTTGGGGCGATAAATGTGAATTCCTCTACTTTGTTGTTAAAACCATTCTTTGGGAATCATGGAGCTGCGCATTAAAAAAATTTTCGCACGGCATAGCAGTGAAGCGCCCCTACAAAGACACATCCCGGGAAATGCGAAATAGTTTTCCACTTGAATCTACAAATTTACGTATATAGGTTCTTAACATTCTATTTCCAGGGGAAACAATGTATTGTCGGCGAAATTACTGCTGTGAAAAGAAATTATTTTAGCGTGGAAGGATACCCTTACGTAAACAAAACCACTCTTAACGGAGGATGATGAAAACAGGCAAATATCGTAAAAATATTCGTTTAAAAATCCCTTTATTTAAATATTACGTGTCTCCATGGCGAACCCCCATGACGCTGTTGAAAGAAGATACCATTAGCAGAGCACCATGGAAGGAGAACTCTCAGAGAGGGGTCTCTGGGGGGCGCCTCTTGTGCAATAGTTACCCACATACAGCAGATGGTAATCAATTCCATTCGCTCTGTGACGCTCGCGACCATTTATTTTTCCACGCCGTGTGTGGTTCCCTTTAAAGCCGCACAAGAAAACGGCGAGACGACGACACGCAATTGCGTTTGAATAGATTAAGTAACGGGAATGGGCTTCACGGAATGTTAAGTATGGGAAAAACCTTTTTAAAACGGGTGGATTTTGGAGTATTAACAGTCGTCGCGGAATTAAAGACGACGGACCATCGCGACAGAATTTTAGATAGATATTCGTGGCCGGGGAAGGGATCTGTACGTAACTGAGGGGGAAAACACGTTTATTCGGTGGTGGAGGGGCGGGGAGAGGGGTGCGAGAGTAGATAAAAGATAATGGGCCAGTCAACGATGCGATAAACTTGAGGATATAACTGACACTGGTAAAAGAAACACGAGAGCAGATGGTATGTTTACCGAAAAAAGTTCTTTAAAGCAGTGAAACATAAGGTGCAGATAACAAAAAATGGAAATCATACGCATTTGTTTTTTACCTAAATGAGTACAAAAGCCGGTCTGGTTACCAGGGTGGTTGGCGCGCTCAGGCAGGATAGCCAAAAAAGATTTGAACCCCGCCCGCCGACGAGGATATGATATGTACATTTCTCATTTCCTGGTTGGCGTCGGGAAGGTCATTTGGTCACACAAATGTGCCAACACATTTGAACAAAAGCGATCCCAAATAAGATAAATGCTTGAGAGAAACAAAAAGAACACAATAAACGAGAGAAGAACCTGTTATAAAAAGAGTTACTTTCGAAGATCATTTTCCCTCTCGGCAATAAAGGCACCATTTGAATTGCATTGAATGGTAATTTACCGGTCAACGTAGGATTTGGGTGAGCTTCAGAATAGATGCAGATATATTCTAACTTCATTCTAACTTAATCCCTCATCAAATACGTATACTTCCCACCACCTATCATTCTATCAAAAAATAACTATTTTTTTCTACCTCTACGCTTACCAAACATTCTTGCCTCCATTACAGCCCTCTGCAACCCATTGCCTTGCTAATGCCACGAACAATGGAATATCCTTCACATTAGTGCAACCTTATCACCTTACCCAAACTGTTTGCTGAGCTCATTCACCGAGTCTCATTTTACACTCAGTGAATTTCCAAGTACGAAAGCTACATGCACGTATTTTATAACTAGTATAAGGGTGATCTAGGGACTCATATATATTCTCGAATATTTCGGTCAACTTGGTGACCATCAACAAGAAGAAATACTTTGAAAGTCTTTATAAAGGACAAAACAGTGATGGAAAACTGTTCAAAGCCAATTTAATTGTTCCATTGCTAGCTTATCCTTTTTCAAGGCTATCAAAATACGTACTTCTCCTTGTCGAAGAACACCGGTTGACCGAAATATCGTATAAAAGTCTCTACATGATTCTTATATTGGTTATAGGGTTATTTCCTTTAATTTCAGTTACTAGCAAAAAGTTAACGTTTCATCTTTCAAGACTAGTAAATACTAATGATAATAGATGATAAGGAGATGGTACTTTTGAACGAACAATGGAAATTCAAATTCGTGCAGCCACCATCGTTTACCAAAACAGCAGCTATGAGGCTGAGTGAACTTTTTTTGACGTTAATATGTTTTAATTCCACCACATCACGCCTGAAAAGTACACAATTCGCTCGTGAATATGTTCACAAAATTTGCCAAAAGATCTTTAAGGCACTGATAGCTCTCGAGTTTAATTCCGGTACGTTTCGTCTGCCATCCCGGGACGCTCAAGCATCTGTGACTAAGCGAGAACGCATGTGAGGGTGGCCTTGGGATGGAAGGGAGCGGAGTGGAGCCCTGGGTCTTTATGTGAGTGAGGTAACCTCAGTTGAAGGCGATTCCCGGCCGAGTGTCGGGTGGGAGCTTGAGAAGTGGGGGAGGCGGGGGGGATGGAGGAGAGAGGAGAAGAGGGGGCGAGAGAGAGGGGAGGGAGAGGGCGGGTGGAAAAGTCGGCGGCCTGAGGACGACAG
>WURS02046848.1:5000-26050 GCA_011762765.2 Rhinocypha anisoptera | reverse complement strand
TGCAATGCAGGGAAAGCATTATCCCATGTAAAGTCTATGAGAATTATTGTTTTTTATAATTTTAATAGTAAGATGTAGTATTTTTAAAATTTCTATAGCGCGTGTACCAGTTCATGGCATGGGGAGTAATTTGATATATAGATCATCTTTCTATACCAAATGGTCCAGGCTGCAACCTTCTGCAATGAATGTTTTTCGGTGTGAGGGTAAGAGTCTTCGACCTCGCTTCGCTCGGTCTCGGCAATAAATCATAAAACTAATAGAAAGTTTTTAATTTAATAGAACAATACAATAGTAGAAGTTGAAGCCAATTTAATATGAGAGAGAGAGAAAGAGAGGGAGAGAGAAAGAGAGAAAGAAAGAGAGAAAAAAGAGAGAAAAAAGAGAGAAAGAAAGAGAGATAGAAAGATAGATAGAAAGAAAGAGAGAGAGAGAGAGAGAAAGGGAAGATTCACAAATCATGTGATGAAAAAGTGGGTGTAGATATGGGTGTAACCCCAATCATGGATATCTTATGGAAATCGTAATGAGGGGTTATTACAATATGGTGTGAGAATGTCATTTTAAACAAAAATACAGAAACTATTTGGAGAAAACTTAGAAAAACTTTGCCGATTAGCTTATTTGAATTGAACTAAATTTCAAACGATTTGGTGGGTTCAACTTTTAGCCCAATTTGTTTATATTACAGAAGGTTTGATGGGGGGAGAGGGTATATATTACAAAATCACGGATTTCTCACAGATAGGGGTACCGGGGTATTAAATTTTTTTCTATCTCTCGTGATTTGTGAATCTCCCCAAAGAGTGCAACAAGAAATGCACTGTAGATTTGGTTGCCCGCTGTTCTCAATCCAGTGACGTAATTGGGTAAAATTTGACTTACTCGTTCACTCAAACAAAGTAAACTCAAGAAGCTGAGGTGAGCTTTTTTAAATCAAACACTAACTTTGCTTTGTCTAACTAACGATGGTCTCAGCCATAGTGGAGTGTGTGTAGGAGTGAAGGTTGAAGGGGCTTATGGTAAAAACATTATCTTGTGTGTTGCAAACATACTGTTCATAAAAAACACACCGTGACTGTCTACTCACCATTTGAATTTATTTTTAATTACAAGCCTACCCTACCCGTAGATCAGAAGTATAAGATAACGGAATTAAGCAACAAGTTTTGAGCTGAGACCAAAATTAGCAAACGGCAGTCCAAAAATGAAAAAAATTTTAACGATGGATATAATGCCAAACCAGTGGACAATTTTGGATGTACAAAACAAACAGTTAATAGACAGTAATTGTCTGACTCAGAAAGCACATACTCTAATAAAATGTCGATCTACTTTAATATTAAAGCGTGATAGACTTTAGCCGCCATCGTCTAAATTTTTTTTCACCTAATTGTTGTACTGTAACATTTACGCTATTTCTATTGTGCTTAACCAATTTAAAACTAATTTTCTGTGCTTTGATTCGAATTTTATTCTAATTTAATGCAAATTTTTTAAATAATTTTCTAAGTTTTGATTTAATTTAATTTGAACTTCTCATTCTCATTCGATTAGATTCAATTTTTTACATACTCTTCGAATGATGATAACTGTTATTGTCGTTTTTTTAACAAAAATAAAACGGCGTTTTAAAGCCGGTTCTTTTGTAAAATCAGAACTATTACGTTATCACTGGCTTACATTTGACATTGAGAAAAACTAAGAAGAAAAATTAAAAATAATTGTTAACAATAAACCTTTTTGGATAAGAGACGGGCAGCCCTCTTATCTTCACTGTTAAAAATACAGAAATGTGCTCAATGTCAGGTTATTACCAGACAGTATTTTTAACAATGTTGTTGGACACTTAGTAGTAAAAATTTATTTGTGAAATGACTTAATTAAAATGATCAAATCCACAACATTTTAATTATATGATAAGCACCAATATAGTTTTTATATACCAACACCTAAATAATTTAAATCAATTTAAATTAGCGACAATTCATTTTATTGGAATAAGTGAAATTATCATTGAATTGAATTTGTTAAATGTATTTTTGACATAGTAACATTCAAACAAAAATCAATGTCAAGACTAAAGTATAATATCGTTTATTACTGATGTGCAATAGTGTTTTTTGTTTTTTAATGTATAAGAAATGTTATATAAAGTAATACATTTTTATATGAAAAAAATATAAAAGTACAGTTTTATATCGTAAAGTTCTGTATAATTGAAAATAATAATATTATTTTCAATCACATAACGTTTTCATCTTCAAGTAGAAATTCTTGATTTTGTCGCGGCTGGTTTCCTACCAAGTGGCGTAATTCAACTTCTTCAGCCTGCTCTTCAACACGTGGTTCAAATTGTTGATTATTGAGTAATCTATGAGCCAGTTGTGGAAGGTTACCATTGGGAATGAGTGGACCTTCCACCATTTGGTGAGCTACTCCGTTAGCTCCCGCTTCATTGACTTCATGTTGGCCTCCAGCAATGACGTTTTGTCGGGCAGCAATAGCGTTTTGTTGGCCTCCTCGGGCAGGGTCTGAGTCGCAACACAAAAAAGTCGCTGCTATCCCATATAGTGATAGACATAGAATGATCACGTATAAAACACATTTGGTATTGACACTGGCCTGTTGCTTCAGTGTCAACGGAGGATCCAGAATGTCCATGGAACCAATGCAAGACAAATTTGTTTTGTCGAACGTTGACGTAAAGCGTTTTTGAATACAATTGTATGCTAATAAACTACTATGATCATAGTATAATTTGCTTGTATCATTTAAAAACGATGAATTTCTTATTGGAAAAAAGGTAGCACTGTTGTAGGATATTTCATAAAGTGTTCCGTTGGCTGAAGACCAGATCACAAATTGTTGATCAAAATTAACCGTGATCCAACTTGGACGAATTTTATAAGGAATGTTGAAACAAACAGGATTGTTTAATATTGGCAGGGTTTTATAACTAATAAAACACAAACTGTTTTTCACATTCATATAAAATAGAAGATTATTGTCTAAATCGATTTCAAGCATAGCCGAGAAACTAGTATTGATTTCACCGATTTCTTTAAAATCAATTAAGTTACATTTCTTTGCTAAATTGACTTGATAAATATGAAGCGTTGAATCCGAGTATGCGATGAAGGCTAATTCTTTTTTAGAGTCAATCCTAATTTCGCTAGCAAAACACATTGCTGGCAATGTAAATAGTGGTTTTATGCCACTAACGGAAAAGCCCAAACAAACATCCTTCTCTTCTTTTTGGGTTATTTTAATAGAATTAACTTTATTATATTTGGAGATCCAAATTACATGCCCCTCTCTCGAGTTGCATGTTAAAACAGCCATCGACTTAATGTTTTCCCCAGGAGTAGTTTCCATTATTCGTTTGGAAGATACACACTTTTCAGAGAAATAACTAAGTCTGGAAGAGTTTCTCTCAGTGAATATCATTCTCGGGATAGTATCATTTGGAAGTGTTGTAAAGATTAAGTAAAAACTAATAAATAAAATTCCGCCACACATCAACCCAGGCAAGTACTTCTTTGAAAAAGGTAATCTAAAAGACAAATTAATTTGATTCAATCAATTTTAATACATACCTAAACATATTGAAAATATTTTAATGATTTAACAAACGTTGAGCAAACAGGTAATTGTTCCAAAAGTGTTGAATTATTTCCTCAAATAACAGAAAACTATTGCTGGGAAATATGCTAAAGACAGAGTGTATGAGATAGTAATTGATTTTTTAAAATATATCTGTGCCCAATCACCAGATGCCGCCATCACAGCAAAACGGACAGTGTTAGCTCCCTCATCATCATGCAGCAAGCGAGCAAAAGACTAAGCAAAGGTAGACTAGGAGAGAATGTAAGAGAAAGAGTGAGAGAGAGAGAGAGAGAGAGAGAGAGAGTGAGTGAGTGAGTGAGTGAGTGAGTGAGTGAGTGAGTGAGTGAGAGAGAAAGAGAGAAATATCGATATGAAAGCAACAGTGTATACGTAAAGTGCAGCAAGCAGCCCGATGCTCGGAGCGATGCGCAAGGTATGTGTAGGTATCATACTAATTCACACACACCGATCGGCTTAGGAGAGTAAGAGTCAGAAAGTCAAAGAGAGAGAGAGCGAGAGATCGGTATAAAAGCAACAGAGTATATGTAAAGTGCGGCACGCAGCTCGGCGCACGAAGAGAGCGTTGCGCAAAGTATGAGAAGGTGCCGTACCGATACACACACATTGATGCGCTTATCAGAGTAAAAGAGCGTTAGAAAGCAATGAGAAAGGTATGAAAGCAACAAGGTATATGTAAAGTGCTGCGCTCAGTTCGGCGCACGAAGAGAGCGTTGCACAAAGTATGAGTAGGTGCCGTAGCGATACACACACATTGGTGCGCTTATCAGAGTGAAAGAGTCAGAAAAGCAAAGAGAAAGGTATGAAAGCAACAGGGTATATGTAAAGTGCTGCACGCAGCTCGGCGCACGAAGCGAGCGATGCGCCAGGTATGTGTAAGTGTCGTACCGACACACACACTCGCACAGTGATGAGCAAAAAAGAGAAAAAGAGAGAAAGGTATCTGCACGCGAGCCGCAGTGCACAGGTAGAGTGTGGCACGCGACTAGATGCACGAAGCGATAGCACGAAGCAGGCGGTGGGCAATGCAAAGGTAGGCTGTCAGTGGGTGGCTTACCGATTGCACACTACAATGGATAATTGAGGGATGGCACTGTGTCCCGTGGGTTGGATTGGGTTGGATTCTGGCGGTGATCACTGACAAGATCGGGCGCGATGAGAGACAAGTGTTCCAGTTTACTTCATTCGATCACTGACTAGCCAGGTGTTCACTTCATAGACTTCTATGGGGATTGAGCACGAGCGGCGCGAGCACTGACAAGGTGACGATGGGAGAGAGTGAGAGTGATTATTGCTTGAAAAATTGGCTTTTTAAACAATGTAGTGGATTACCACTAGCATCTTTCGTTCCACTTTGAAATCAGAGCAGTGGACTCACCGCAGATCGCCGATCGCAATCAATACTTGTACATTGTGCGGCGTACGACTGCACACAGCAAATTTAGGCTAAATTTCGACTAAAATCAAATGATTGTATTTTATTGGCTTAAATATTAGCTAAAAAATAGCTGATTTTAATTTTTAAATCAAATTATAGTCAATTTTAATGAAAATATAGCCATAGTTTGTGTCACACAGCTTGTGTGAAGTGCCATACCGTTGTGCGGCCGACACACTGCCAATGCTCAGAGGTGAGGTGTTTCATGGTATCACCTAGGTGTTTATGGATAAGCACTAGATTGAAATTATTGGTTAGTTAACCCTTTCGCTCCCAAAGGCGCTATCGGGACGTATGTGTCCCGCTCATTAACTTAGCAATATAAGGCTTATCTTTTACTGATAATCTTTGGGATCGAAAGGGTTAATGTAAAAAATAGTAGAAACTTGGCACATTAGCTTAAACATTGCTTTGAAAGTCTCGTGAGCAAGTACAACGACTCATGGCACGCGACCACTTTGCACCATAAGTCTCGTGAGCATGTGCAACACCAGCAAATGAGAGAGAACTGTGCACTGCAACTTGCACACCTCACTACTAGTTTTCAAAACAATGTTGAAGTGAAATTGCAGAGAATCAAACACAAGTTGCACATCTATAATATTGGTAGACGTAGTAAATTTGTGCAACAAGTTAAGCTTATCATACGCAAATTGTATAATTTAGAGTTTAAACAACCCATTTTGTATGTTAAGTGACACTGTAAAAAACTACAGTAATGCTTCAAGTTTTACTCGCTATCCTTTTCACCAAGTCATTGTAAGCTGTGTAGTTTTCATAATACATAAATTGAACAATCTATTTATTTCTTTGCTTCAATTTTCAATGTAAATTTGAAGAGTAAAACTTGAGACAACACTGTACACAGTGACTTATACTTGAAATTGCATCAAGTTGCACTGTTGCACTTGGGTTTCAACAAAAATAGTTAAGTTGTTTGCGTGTTAAAGTATAGATAAATAATTTTTTATGGCACAATAACAGTCATAACAGCCAGAAAAGGTGTTTTAACAAAACAAGAAACGCAATATATTGTTTAATCTAAATTAAAAATAATTCAATACACCATTTAGACTTAAATGAACAATTGATTGAACACAAAATGATTTTATTTAAAAAAACATAAAAATAAAATTTTTATATTAACAACAATCATATTAGAAACAATGTAAATAATATATTTATAGTGTTTGTATATGAGTGTGTATCGAAGAATTACAGTTGTTGAAAATTGTTTGGATAGTGTTAATTTGGAAAACTACTTCTTCTCTTCTTGATGCCGGTGTTGTAATTTTGTGTAAACAATGCAAAGAAACTTAAAAATTAAGTGTAAATGTAAACAAAATAATTGAAAAATCTGATAAATGATACAGTAAAAATAAAAATTTGATTAAATTTGAAACATTTGTGTCCAATAGGGAAATTCGCATTTTTGGCTCAAACTGGTATAGTAAAAAAATCTAGAAATTAGAATAATATTTAATTAAAATAAACACACAAATAAGTAATATTTACTCAGTTCTTGTTAAGGCCACTGAAGCGAGTGACTATTTGATCTTAAGGTTGCTTAAGACTGAGATAGTTTCATCTTCCACTTCCTCTTCCTTCTCCTTGAAGGTAACTATGCCACTTCCATGCATGCGCAAGTGACCCAACAGAGCACGTTGCTTGTCGAAAATCTTGTCACACTCGGGACAGCGAATACTATTGTTTGTCTCAGGATTGCAAGTCACAATCTTTTTGCCAACTGAGTTGATCTTGTCCTTCTGCCCGCCAATGTTGGTCCCAGTTTTCATGTTCTTGGAGGCTTTCTTTGCTTTGGGCACTGGCTGAGCTTGCTTGGACAAATTAGGATTCATAGTGCAAACAAGCCGTTCAGTGTTGACAGTGCTTTGCTGTATCGAAGAAGTTGGCTGAAGAGATTCAGCATTTGCAGCGTTCTTAACACGTCGAGCCGAAGAGGGGTCATCCAGTTTATTCCACATGTGCGACATGGCCTGGTACCAAGCAGAACGTCTTGGGCGATGATCACGAGTCATCTTTCCCTCAGTCTCGATGAATGCCACTACTTGATCAGCTAGCTCTTCTTCCTTGATTTGAGATGAGTTCGACACCCCAACAGTCATACTTGTGCTTGGTGACACGACACTCTGCTTGGTCGGGGTGTCTAGAGCCACATTGTCGCTCTCAGTGTTTTTGCTGTCTCGCAGTACTTCTTTGTTCTTGGTTTGATCAACTTTGGCAATAATGGCAATGTCCTTGCTGTTCTCGGACTTTTGCGAAGCTGCAGTTTTCTGAGAGCTGGCAACTTTCTTGCTTTTAGCTTCCTCCTTTTTCTTTGCTTCTAATGCTTTTTGCGCTTCTTTCTCCTTTTGAGCCTTTGCCAATTTCTCAGCCGCTATCGCTTGTTGTGTTTTAATAAGATACTCTCGGGAAATGGCAAAAGTTTCTTCTTCATGTTTGAGTCGATCATCGTCAAGTCCATTAAAATCCACAAAAGTACAACCATTCTTCTTCTCAATGGAAACTGGCTCAACTTGAATAGCTGGTGCAAAATTAGTAGAAGTCAGTTCGTTGTAAATTTTTAGATAATCTACCGCTCTTGCTGCCTTCACATCAAACTTGTCAAGAGGACGTTTCAAATACTCCTTTGCGTATTCCAGATTATTGTTGATTTCCGACCATCGACATATTTCACCCAGTGGATTTCGGTCGGTGTAACCAGGCGCCTCGATACCAATTATCACCATAAGTGGCAAATCAAATCCAGCCAAGCGGCAAAGCATAAACATTCGTTTGCGCAACTCCATCAATTCTTGTATAATTTTAACACGCTCAGCATTCTTCTCCAAGCGGTGTTCGACAATTGGTGCCACTTCACGCCAACGACCTAGGATTCTCACTGCATTGCGTTTCCAAATTGTTCCATCATTCTTTCCACCTCGATACGGACGCATTTCTCCCTTCAAATACAGTACCAATTGGTTAATTTTCTCAAAAGCGTCACGCATCTTCTCTTGAGGAAATAACTTGTTTTCCGATGAATTTTCCATTTTGCGGTTAGCCCAAACAAACAGTAACACTAAAGGAAACGGAAAGCAAGTGGTGAGAAACACAAGACAAAGAAAGTGAACACGGACACTGGCAAACTAAGAATAGCACACCACACAGCGAGCTCGTCGTTGTCTCACCCTCGACACCACTCACACCACTCGACATCACAAGCCAAGGTCACACCGCACCCGGCACACACTCCGCACGTCGGAGGGAGGAAAAGGCCTCTCGGTGGCAACGGTCACACCAGTGGGGTCACCCATGATCAACCAGTTACTAATGCGCACGCTCAATTTCTACCAATCAGCGAGAAGTATTTTGCATGGCGCGAGATTTGAATGACAGGAAGCTCGACCAAAAACTATCAGGCAGCAGCAGTGCGCTTCGCTCGGCTCGCCATCGATGCAGAGTCAGTGATGTGTCTTCCTCTGCGCCAAGCACGTTCGGTAACGATGAATGAGGAGAGACTCTTGGGGAGGCCACCGGAGAGGCTTCCAGAGGCCATTACTCGAATCTCAATGGTGGGTAAGTGGCGCTGTATTACCACGCACATACTTCTGTTTAGCGCAACTTATTAAGACTGAAGACGGTTGATTGAGTTTATTGCCAAGTTGTACTATTGTCACCATCTTCACTATACGCAATCTGGATAAGTATCAAACCCCATAAAAAATTTACCGTATATCATGCAAATTAAATTGTTGAATAATTGCAAAATAAAAAAATTAAATTATAAATATTATATTGGTATTCTAATTTTTTAAAGCACATTTCTTATAATTGTGATAACTCAAATTAACTTTAGTTATAACTATGTATTTTAAAAAATTCATAAGAACATCTTCCACTGGAAACGCCACGCAACCACTGGAAACAAAGCCTGAGCATGGCTGAGCGACTCAACGGTATATTGGAGGAATGGCTACTCAAGAACACTGCCCCAAGAGAAACCTAGGCATCACTACTACCTTGTGTGTTGCAGGCATAACTTACACAGTGACTGGCTACTAACCATTCGGATTCATCTTTGGTCACATGTCAACTGGACCAAAAGTATGAGTTAACGAAATCAAGCAACAACAAGACTTTGACTATGACGGTCATTAAAGTCAAGCAACGATGCACAGTGGCAGCTCGAAAAATGAAAGAACAGTACAACACCCGACATAAGACTAATCCAGTGACCAATTAGAATGGTCGGCATATGCACAAAAAACAAATATAATAGTCAATAAAAAAAACAAGACAATATTTTTTGGCTCATTCTTAGTAAAAAGTACAGAAAATCCGTTGATGAACCAGTTGGTAGACAATTGTCTGACACGAAGAATCGATTTAAACCCTATGATATGATGTCATAATTATGTCTTTATGATTATAATTCCACGCTCAACTAACTCTCATTCAACATTGTAACAAACAAAGAGGCGGAAAATTAAAAAAAAGATGTTGTTGTAGTCAACAATAAAGTTTGTTGGCTATAAAGCAAATCGCCCTCTCACCTTTTTGAGCATTCAGAACTGTAGATTTTTGTTGTGACTTGATTTAATTAAAAGTGTTAAACTTCAATATCATTCAATTTTTCACTAATTTTTGACATAAATTCGCATTATTTATATTTATAATTAAAAAAACTAATTATAGTTTGCATACAATAAATTTCTAAATAATAGTTTCAAATTAAATATTTATTATTTTAAAAATATTTTTTTTGTAAAAATTTTTATAAACAAACGACAAAAACAAGGACAAATTAAGATTTGTTATCTTGGTGTGTTTTTCCACTCGTATTTTCTCGCTCCCTCTTTCTCTCTCTCCCTCTCTTTCTCTCTCTCTCTCTCTCTCTCTCTCTCTCTCTGTCTTTTACTTATTACTTATTTTTTTCTTTAATACAATTTGTTGATAAATATGTCACTCATCGTATAGCATCATTCTATTACATGTTTCGTGGAATAATCCAAACAACCAGACATTGCCGGATGTGATAACTGGAAAATTTGTAACCTTGATCATCTTATTTATCTTGTTTGTTTGACATTGAAAACATTAATTGAAGTAATGTGGTGAAACGTGTATATATATATAAGTAATAACCTGATTTTTATATGTGTTTGTAATTTTTGTTTAACTTTTGTGCAAAAAATAAACAACATTTATTCACACTAAAATGTTTCTTTTTCGTGTTTTGATTGCTATTGCTCTTGGTCTTTGTTTTACTGGTAAATTTTTGCTGTATTTTTCATATTGATATTTAATTGTTTTAATGATATTTCCAAGTAATATTTGAATAATTCACGTCAGTTATTACTTTTTTGTTTCTAGAACAAACTGAAGAAGTGAAATGTGGAATCAACTGTACCGAAATTGGCAGATGTTCTTGCGCATTAGCAACTTTGAAAATAAAAAACAATGGTGACATAAATTTATATGTTTTTATATTCCGTTTATTTTATTACATATTGAAAAAGGTTTTAATATTTCATTAATTAAGTTTTAAAAAAATAAATTTAAGCTTAACTTAAACGTGTAATTTAGCAAATACGAAGCAATATTCAAATTGAAAAATAATAAAACATAAATTACATTACGTAAGCAGTTGTTTTAGTCAAATCTGATTAGAGTCTAATCATTAGACTCTTAACTCACACATTCAAGTAGGAACGACATTATTTTCATTGTGACAAAATCTAACTGCAATTGAAATCAAATGCAAAATTTTTATTTTTGCAAATATAAGTTGAAACTCAGTCAAGTTTATATGTTAGTTCGAATAATACCATAAATTCTTTTTATATATTAATGAATAGGATTTTCGATATTTTATGCTTTGTCATTTTTTTGTTTTCTGCTGCCCAGTATTTTTCTACTGTAAAAGTTACTCTACTTTCACTGGGCTTAATCAATTTAAATCCAACATTTGCTGTTGTGAATTTATTATCGATTTGAATCAAACTTTCACTTTTGTGATTCTAATCTTTTTGTATTATAATTCAAATTTTAAACATAATTCTTAAAATTCTTATTTAATTTGAATAAAAATTTAAATTTTCTAATTCTTACTCAATTTGAATCGATTTTTTTGCATATTTTATCAATTATGATAACTAGAGTTTGATCTTGACGGCTTTGCCGTTGTTTTTTTACAAGAAGCAGACAGCGCCTAAAAATTATTTTTTAATATAAATTTTAAAATTTTTATTTGATACATGTTATTTTCACTTATAGATTACTTGAACTCGATAAACGTTTCTTACTTGGAAGCCAACGAGAGCATTGTGGTGAATGCATATCACACCGAATTATTGCAACCGGAGATAGACAAATTGCAAGAGGTTTACATGGAATCATGCGACATGTCCCGGGATAATCGAGTGTCCCATCAAGCAAACAATGCACGACAAGTTGTGCAGATGGTGGACCAGTTAGCTCGGTCACAGATGGATCAACTTGAGTGGTATGAACTTGAACTCAAACTGGTTTGGATGCGACTTGGTTATCACGCCACCTCGCTCAACCAAACTCTGGCACGACTTGACAACGAGCTAAGCCATTCACACCAATCATCTTGTGCCCGAGACAATCACTACGACCAGCTGAAGCATATTGTGCAACACTTGCAGTTATCCTTTAATCTCACCTACCACAATTTGACCACCAAACTTAACACCATTGACTCGGTGGTTCATAGTTTTATCAGAAGTGGCACACTCTACGAGAAGGAGATTATATTGAATGAACTTACTCAACTTGGGGAGAATGGCCGACAGTTTGAAAGTCGACTTCAATTGTTTTTTACCACGGAAACTCTCAAGGCAGATGTCACCCAAATTCAGTTTCCTCTTGATCTTTACACTGAAATTAATTTTCTACTCAAATTTTCCGCTAGTTTGAAACCTTTTGTTAAACTTTTTGTCCAAGATCTAAACAAAGTACACGTTTCGGGGTAGATAAATGTGATTTATTATCAAAAATAAATTATTTTTATTACAAGTATGCATTAAAACAACAAAACTTATGTTAATTTTAATTAACTTAATTATCTAAAAAATAATTTTTGTTATAACTTGGACAATTAGATTCATTCTAACAAATACAATTGGAACCAACTAAATATTGTAGAAAAAACCTTTTATTGAAAACCAAAATTTTATAGAAAATATATTTTTGGAACAGTAATTAAAAACAGAATGGTGACATGCAAGCATGCAAACTGAGTGTGGTATTGGAAATGTCTAAGGTAAGTGGGAACTGTGAATAAAACTTAGAAAAGTTTCTTCTCAAAGGAATAGAGTCCGTGGACGCCGCCCTCAATCTGAGCCGAAGCGGTGCGTTTTTCAAACTTCAACACACCAGAGTACATGTTCTCCCTAAAAAGTAATCAAATTTCGAGTATTAACATTCAAATAAGCAAGTTATTTGACAAAGGGTAGACATACTTAAGTACGGCAAGACTGCGGCAGCCCATGTCCTGGCAGCCATAGCGAATACCGTTGACTAAGTAAGGTACGAAACGATGCACCGATCCCTTGTCCACAATGGTACCCGACACACCTTGGGCAACACGCACGTCTTCTTTGTCACTGCAAGTTTAGTAATAACATTGAGTTAGATATAGGTAAAATAACTGTTGAGTCATACCTCTGGAAGTAACGTTGACGTGATCCTTCACCATCCTTGCCCTCCATGGCTTCAATCGAGCCCATACCACGGTACTTCTTGACACGCACACCATTGCTAAAGTGGTACTCGCCCGGTGCCTCGGTGGTGCCAGCCAAGAGTGAACCCATCATGCAGGCAGATGCACCCAAAGCCAAAGCCTTGAGAATGTGGCCAACCGAGTTGATGCCACCATCGGCGATGATTGGCACGCCAAATTTGCGAGCATAGTTGGACACCTTGTAGACAGCTGTAGCTTGCGGGCGGCCGCATGCCATCACTTCCTGGGTAATACAAATTGATCCAGAACCCATGCCTACACGAAGTCCATCAGCGCCAGCATCAATCAAGTTCTTAGCCTGAGCCTGTGTCACAACTTAAAAATAAAAATATTAAAAATGTAAGTATTTAAAAATTAGCTAAAATCTACCCACCATTGCCAGCAATGACTTGAATGTGTGGAAAGTGTTGCTTCATGTACTTGATCATGTTGATCTGGTAGACAGAGTTGCCTTGAGACGAGTCCTACCAAAAAAAGTAAAATATTAGTCAATATAATTATTTAAATAGTGAGATAAATTACCAAAATAATAACGTCAACACCGGCATCGGAAAGCTTCTTCAGTCGTTCCTTGTCATTCTCTCGAGTGCCAATGGCAGCTCCGACCAAGAGTTGGTTGTTGGAGTCCTTCGATGCTTGGGGATAGTCACGGCGCTTCTTGATGTCGGTGCGCGAGATAAGAGCGGTTAGATTGCCGTTCTTATCAATGATCGGAAGTTTTCCCTTTTTGCTCTTCTCCAACAGTTTTACCGCATCTTCCAGCGAGATTCCATCATAAGCATAAGTCAAGTGCTCAAAGTCAGTCATCAAGTTTGCGAGTGGCGCATCCATAATCTCGTTCAGCTTGAAATCAATGTCGCGTGAGGTGATGATTCCACGCAGCTTGCCACCAAGTTTACCAGTATCGGTGATAGGAATGCCAGTAAAGCCCTTCTCATTCTTCACCTTGACTACGTCACTCACTCGGTGGTCCGGCGACAAACAAACAGGATGACGAATAAATCCATGCTTGTATTTCTAAATATAAACAATTTAATTGTGTTTTATAAATTGGTAAATCAAAATATAGAACCATCCTACCTTAACTTTTTCAACTTCCTGGGCTTGAAACTCCGGAGTGCAGTTGTGGTGAATAATGCCAATGCCACCACAAAGCTATTAGTGATCAGGAAATTAGAAATTAATGAAGATGCTGAGAGTAATGTTAACTTACCGACATAGCAATAGCCATGTCCGACTCAGTGACTGTATCCATTGGCGACGAGACCAGAGGAGCATTGAGTGTAATTTTCTTAGTTAATGGAGTTGAGATGTTCACTTGCTCCGCACTGAAATCGATGAAACCGGGCAAGACAAGAAAGTCGCTAAAAAATGTATAATGTAAAATTAGTAACTATTTAAATGTTAATCTAGAATATATCACTCACTTGTAGGTAAGACCATCGCCAGAGCCAAAAAGCTGGTGTGCAGTGAGACCATCATCCTCGGGGTTATCACTGTTGATTGTCTTAAGGTATTCACGAGACATCTTTTGGAGAATTGAAAGTGATTCGGCTGCAAGATGAAGAAAGCACAAAAATTATAAATGAACGAAAGATAAAGTATGTTTGATTTGCTCGTTTGTGTTTAGGTGTGTGTTATCTACAAAAGTGCCGTGCCAGTGGGATTACTAATGTCACATGATGGTAACTGAAATGTTCGTTTCTAGATTATCTCACTACATCTTCTTTCAAAGAAAAAACAATTTTTATTGGCTTCTTACAATATGCTAATAATTTTCAGCAATTAGTGCTCTCATGAAATGTTGTTTGAAGTGAAGCTGACCGTGTCCTCAAACACTTTTGCCCGCGCAAACCAAATAACATGCCATTTTTAGCACATGGGCAGGAGAGGAAAAAATCAAGTATATAGTGGTTAAAGATAATAAACTTGAAACCTAGTAACAAATACCTGAAATCATATTGCCATTGCTCAACCAGTACACATAGTAACAAAATAAATTGATCAACCTAGTCGGTTTACCAGGACTACACTCGCAATTAATTAGTTTTGCAATACAAACAATGTAGATGAGTCAAATAATAACAAAAACTCCAATATATTGCAAGTTCAAACTTTGACTCAACTTGATAGTGCTTGGTATATCAAATTTAATTAGAAATTTGACTACATCTAAACAAGGAGGTTAATTAAAAAGCCAAAACTTACGTTGTGCCATGATTTGTACGTGCAGGGTTTGCTTGAAGATATGTTAATATACAACAAAAAATTTACTAATCTAAACTAGAATGCAATAAAATTTAAAATAACGCCACGGTTTCTGTTTGGTATTGTTGAACAAACAACTAAATAACGCACTAATCAAGCACTAAGGCAAAGTGAAATTATGCCACAGCTGACAGCTGCACACGCGACACGCAAACACACACATATACACTCCAAACGATACTATTGAAAGTATCGCCACTATCGAATGACGCGACCAAGTTAACTTACGTGGCGTAGAATAAATCGAGAGTGAGTGGAGCAAACCAAGGATGTTTGAGCCAAGACAATCGGACTGTAAGTATTAAGAAAGATCAAATGGTAGTATCTGGGTTTATATACACATTACCCACGGGATGGATTGCACGATTTACGGTGAAATTGGTCTAGACCTTGCGCGCTAGTCACTATCTATCGCCATCAGCATCGCTGAACAAATGTGGCATGATTATCAGGGCTACTTGAAATGCCAGCCAAGTTTGACTATGGCATGTGCTCCTCTAAGATAAGAGAGATGGTGCAATTCGTATCAGGTCAGCCCTCACACGGTAGGTGCGTTCCCATTGGGATTTCTCTTCAAATACACCTTGTACATATTGTTTTCTTTTTTTCGCCAAATTAAATTGTAATTCTCATTTAATTATATTTGCTCTAGCATATTTCATTTGAATATTGAAATTGACATTTACAAGTAGAATTCAATTATATTTAATGATGAAACGACATTGTATGATGATTGTGGGGAGAATGTGCCGAGCAAACCCCGGTTGCAACCACTGATCGAAATAGGAGCCCACTGCGCGTCAGGTCTTATCAAGCAAACTGATAGGCTCGATGAAATGATCAACCATGGTCTGTGCACAGTGGGGAGAATTGTGGACGACACTGTCTGGTGTGATACTCACTGCCAAACCGAAAACATGGCCTGCTCTCCATCCATGGATTGATTAATGTTTATATCACTCTGACAATCTCGTGCATGTTGACTTACGGTGAAACCATACCGAAGTCCGCTCGAATTGAGATGGCCTGATGCCACCAAGTCACCGCTTAAGCCCGATAACGCCGCAGGGCAGCCCACGGTGAGATGTGTGTTTACACAAGATATAACTTGAGAGAAAAAACTGCACCAGACTTGGATGACGCGAGTTGCCTACTGGCCAAAGAGGCCCCTTAAGCGTGCCATCCGAGGTGTCAAAGTCTGTGTCAGCTCACGGTGAACCTGAACCCACAAGCTACCGCGATTGGCAACCGACAATCGAATGATTGTTTGCCTTGTACATCCACACTCCCCCTCCACATTCAAGTCGCATCGAAAGACATTTTTTTACACACACCATTTTCCCCAACTTGTCATGTCAGACTGACATTGCCAGTCTACACTTAAAAAACTGTTAACAAAAAAGTATATGTTTAAATTAAACTTTAATAAATAAAATTTTAAATATTTTAAAATATTTGCACCCAAATAATCATTAAATTTCAAAAAATTAGTTATAAAATAATACACAGATAAATAATTATAAAGTATATATTAGCAACAATGTTTGTGTTACAAGATTAGTGTACACTATCAGATAAAAGTATGACATTGCTGGTGTCGGTATGACACAAATCGTATGTTCTGGAACTATCAGTACAAAAGTAATTGCATCATAGTTTGTTATACAGCTACACAAGTTGATTTTCTAAACTCTGGTTTAACTAGAAAGTTAACAAACATAAACATAGCAGTTTAAGCAAACAATTTACTCATAGTTTCTCTTTTTGCTTCGTTTGGTAGTGATGACGCACAAACTTGGGAATTTTTAATTAAATCAAGTGAGAAAGTATTATACAGATATTAAAGAGTTACTGAACTGCATCTTTGGCTAACTACATTTAGGTTAATATAAATGCTGATTTTTTAAATAAAACTTGTTTGAGTTAAGTCAAGCAAACATAAATAACCTTTTGAAAAGAAATCAAGTCTATCATGAAATTTGCCCTTAACTGACATTTATTCTAGTTTCCGAATCTAATTACCCGTTAAAATGTTTACTCAAAATAATGTGAGGCATTGAATTGCCAACACTGATTGAGATTATTGTGAGAAGTGAGTCAGAGAAACGAGATGCATTTGATAGGATCCTATTGTAATCGTAGCTGGGGGCATCGCTTCAACCACTTGGACTGGCACAGGTGATAAAGCTCCTCCGGCGAGCGCTGCCATCGACACCACTTTGCACACAAATGCGTAGTGGAATGTCGACTTTACCTGTGTGGCACACCACCTGGCCAACTGGCCCTACGTGACACGTCTTTGAAGAGGTCCTAATTCTACTATTCTCACAAAACCACTCGACTTTCAATCATGTCCACGGAAAACTTCACCAACCTTTCGAGTTTGTTGCATGGACAAAATTGCACAAACTCGTTTGGTTTGTCCAATCATACAAATTACAGTTTTCCCACTGGTTTATTGTATGACCAAACATTAGATGACATGAAACCAATCGATCCAAGAAATTATTGCTTTGGTGATTTCCAAAAAATTTGGATTCGCAAACCAATGTATGAGGTTATTTACAAATCAGTTATTGTTGCAATTATTATGCTTATTGGATTAGTTGGAAATTTTATGGTTATATTTTTGGTGCTCAAACGTCCACAAATAAGACAAATTCCAATCAACCTTTTTATTGTAAATCTCGCCATTGCAGACTTCTTAACTCTACTGTAAGTTAATTTTTTGTTTTATGTTCTGAATTTAAATTCATAATTTTATTGTTAAATTGTTAAATATCCAGTTTTACTCCAAGCGTTGCCCTAGTAGATAGTATATTTCAGAACTATGAACTAGGCCCTGTAATGTGCAAAATGGAAATACTCATCAAAAGTAAGCAATTTGTAATCTAATGTAAAACACTGCTAATAATTAACTAAAATTGTGTAGTGATGTGTATTCTAGCCAGCAACTTTTCTGTGGTAGCCATTTCGATGAATCGATTCATCTACATCAACAAAAATAGTCATCAGGTCAAATCGTGTTCATGTACTCTGATAATTATAATTCTCATCTGGATTTGCTCAATTGGACTATCACTGCCGCTCTCTTTTTATCGACACTATCATGAGAGACAATGGAAAGATCATCTCGAGGTAATCTTTTTTTGTGGAACAAAACAAACTATAATGAGTTAATTTGCTGTTTTGATCAGAAATGGTGCTGCGATGACCCACCAATTCAATCAAAGAAATATTGGATTTTTCTCATGTCTCCACTACTCTATCTTCCGCTTGTTCTCATGATTATAGCATACTCTTTGATGATTTTCAAGATCAACCGTTTTATCGAAAAACTTCAAGCTCAATATCCTTCGGAAACGAGCAAGCGGACAAATCGAGCAATGTCGCTGAGTGGTGCTTCAACGCTATCAATTTCACCAAATTGGTCCGCTTTGCCAGAGGACAAGCGGCAAGTGAGTCCAGAGGGCACAGTCAATCACGAGCCCTCTTTTGGTACCTATGCCGAGCCAAACTCAGATGGCAGCAAATCAACTGCGAGTGCTGAAGAGCACAAAGTACGTGCTTATCAACATAAAAAATCTATCATGGTTACGATCTGTGTGTATTGCATCACTACTTTTTTTCTGTGGCTGCCACTTCAAGGTAAATTCTTATTTAAACAATTCAATTTTTAATACTAAACACTATATAATTCTAACAGTTCTAGTATATTATCGTGCTTTTAAAAAATCAGAGGTAAGTTTTTTTAATAATTATAAAGTGAATAATTTAAAACTGTATGTTTACCATTGCAGCCAATGTCAGATTGGTTTGATATAATCAAATTCATTGCTCAGGTATTATTTTATATACCTTATATTGTCATGTTTTATAGCAATTTTTGTTTATTTAACACAAATTCTTATAGATATTGTGCGCAGTGAACGCAGCCCTTAATCCATTTATTACGTTTCGCAAAACTTTTGCCCTAAAATTCAAGAAATTCTGTGCTAGACGAAAGCCAAATTGCACCCATGCCATAAATCGCAATCCAATTGAGAGAGTTGATTACAATTCCGATCCCAATTTAGAACCGGAAATTGGTTCGGAAAAGTTGGATACGCTGTCAAGTGAGAAGAGAACAAACGATCGTTTGTTGTTTGACAACTCTCTTCCTCGTGTTTCGAAAAAGCACAATGAGTCGTGGGTGTTGCACAACAATCGACACCATATGAGTATTGAGCAAGCAGAACATCCGCCATCCTCACCACTGGTTTTGACACGCGAAGTGCTTCGCAAAGGTGAACAAGTAGCTGCTAATCCAGTTCCGGTGGAACCACCAATCATCATACCAACTGAACCAATTTCAAATGGATCAACCCAACTTAACGAGAAAACCCTAATTCCAGCTACAAGCCTCACTAAACGAGTTTTGCTTAAATATGTTCCTGAAATATTTGAAAATCAAGAATAAATTATATATCTGCCTGCAAAGGCAAGCCTGTGCCAATGTTCAATTATAAAACTCCGAGTTGATGTATATAACGGAAACATAAATATATACATTTTAAATAATTGCTTTTAAGTGTTTATAAAATTTATAAAATCTAAACCATTATGCCAAGTGCATAACTATATATATATGAAATAATAAAATAATGAAAATTAAATTCGTTGTTTTTTAATATAGTTTAGTTTGTAAGTAATTTCTAAATGTACATTACAACTTATGTTAGTATAAAAAATCATATTTTTCCCCAAAAATATCAAGTTTGAACTCTGAACTGACAAGTATGATTGCAAGTGGGAGTAATATTGAAAAAAGACATTCCATTTGGAGATTAAGTCATATCAACTGACATTTACTCGAAGAGTGATGGCGCGATCGTTTCCACACAATTTGTCTGGTGATGCGATAAGCGCTTAGTGTCTTGCTTCTAAGCTGAGTTAGCAACACCAAGTGTCAGTCGTGGCCAGCGTGTTCACTGTACTTTGCCTTACATATCTGCCACATCATCATCTCAGCACCATCGTCAACTTGAATTGCTCACCATGGCCAATTCAACGGTTCTAGCAACACTCACTTTGACATTACTCGGTTTGGCGTGCCTTACATTTGGACACACTCAAGACCAGAATCCGTTAAACACCGGGAATATTTTTGATAGCATCAAGAATAATATTATTGATGGGCCCGGAATAGATAATATGATTCAAATGTTTTTTGGAAACGAGTAAGTTCTACTTGATTGTGATCATATTTGACAACAATAACGCAATTTAGCATTTTTTAGTGTACACAAAATTTTAAAAAAACTAACTTTAAAAGATTTCTAAAAGTTTTGTAAAAATCAATTTAAAAATTTTGTTTTTTCTATAGTGACGACGAACATCAAAAACAAGAGTTGAATGAGCACTTTGGTTACATTCGTGGCGCTAGTGAACAAGGAAATGGTGACATTGCTCAAATGGCTCAATCTCTTGGCATTAAACCTGAGTTTCTCAATTTCAAGTAAATATATATAATTTAAAACTTTAAACTAACTCGATACGTTCAAAGGGCTCACGACTATGACAACAATGACAAGATCGACGGATTGGAGTTGTTCAAATTGATGGAACATGAACACGCTTCAAGTTTTACTACTCAAAATTCGGAACAACGCCTCCAACTCATTTCACGTAATCACCATGGAATTTTTATAAATATCAAAAATGTTAATCTCATTTAATGTTGGTTTTTAACAGAAATTATTGATCGCTTGTTCTATGAAGAGGATCAAAATCAGGACGGATTTCTTGACTTTACCGAGTATAACAATGCACGTCAGAAGTTAATTAAGAAATTTTGAACACCATGACTATTCTTTTTTCAATAAAATTATATTAGATTAGACTTGAATTTTAATAAAATTTGGTATTTTTATTATTACCATAGCACACACTTATTATTTTTTTGTG
>WURS02046837.1:0-11091 GCA_011762765.2 Rhinocypha anisoptera | reverse complement strand
TTGCTTCTTCTGTATAAGAATGAACGGATTGGCGTTTGGAATCGACAACGCCACCGACCGATTGTTGCTGGCTTGGCCAACACCGTTCGACAGATATTCTGGTTTTGTTCGACACTGGCAAGCTGTTTTTGCCCAGTAAGTATCCGTATACAAGTTGTTAGTGTTAAGATTCTGTACAGTTGGTTATCACGCAAATCATATTGTACATTGCAACAGAAATACGTATAGATGACGACACACTCACACAGTCTACCCTCTGTCCCCAACACGACACACCAACGACACTTACATTTTAAAAATAACTTTATTGAATAAACTTAAAATTCCAAATGTTAAAAATAGATAAAAATAAAATGATGTCGTGCAGCTTAATTGAAGGTATTGTCCGATATACCTTCACGGGCCAGAATAGTTCAATTCCATTGACCATAACCGCATAAGCAACTCTATGTGCAAAGTTGCAAACATGCAAAAAATAGGGTAAACTTTTCTCCTCAAAGTTGTACCCATTTCGGGAAAGCAGAAAACAGTTATCACAGTCGGGCATCGATTCAAAGATCTGGTAGAATAGACGTAGCCAGAGTGTGGCGCACCAGGTTGACTGAGTCGGCGTGGGACATCGAGACTCCTCGAGAGCCACGACGAGACATAAATATCCTTGACGTCACAATTGGTACGCAGCATAACAAAATCGACCACCTGATGAGTCTTAAAGTATCCCGGATCTCCATTCTTGATAACCTCAGCCCACCGAGTCTTATTCCAACTTTTCCCACTCATCAACTCATACACATAAGACAGGGTGGCATCGATAAACACGGGATCATAGCCTTGTTTCTCTCCCTGCACCTCGGTAAACTTCCTCTCCTCGTTCGCCACGTGGCCAGGTCGCTCTCAACGTTTTGGTAGTGTGATCCGAATTGTGGGTCTCCTGATCAATGCCGTGGCAGTACGTACAAAGATGGGAATCTTCCTTGAGGGTGGTTGGGTCAAACATCCTGTTTGCGATTGCGACCCGCAAACAGGATGTACTGCTAGAAGACACATGCGACATGGAAGTAGTTTGACAATAGGTCCAACTCCTTGTGGCAACCCAAGCAGTAACGGGTTTTGTACTTGACGAAGAAGGAATTATAATTCCTGCGGCTGTACCAAAAGTACGGAAACGAAAGATCCAACCTTTGTTTTTGGGGAACCGGAGTGAAGACAGTGGCATTGAGATCATTCTTCTGGTCAGCTTGCGGGTTTCGATGTTGTTGCTGCTGTCGGCGTTTCTTGACCGCTTCTCCGTGATGATGTTGCTCCTTTGGCTTTCTTTCCTTGTGCGACTTGGGCGTGTTCTCCCCGGCGGCATACCGAACCACGTGTTTGCGGGGAACATTTGGTATTTGTGATACGGGGACCAGGTGAATTTGCGCAGTTGGTCACCCTTCACCGGGAATCGTCGGTGTTTATGTTTTTCAAAAGATGAGATGACCACTCAAAATTGGAAATCATGTTTAGTTCCTCTTCAAGCTGCCTTTCCGAATAAGTAATCAAATTCGACTTCTCCTTCAACTTGTCGTGCAGTTTGATTGAAGGTATTGTCCGATATACCTTCACGGGCCAGAATGGCTCAATTCCATTGACCATAACCGCATAAGCAACTCTATGTGCAAAGTTGCACACATGCAAAAAATAGGATACATTTTTCTCCTCGAAGTTGTACCCATTTCGGGAGAGCAGAAAACAGTTAGCACAGTTGGGCATCGGTTCAAAGATCTGGTAGAATAGACGTAGCCAGAGTGTGGCGCACCAGGTTGACTGGGTCGGCGTGGGACATCGAGGCTCCTCGAGTGCTAAAGAATCCCAGAATGGGTTCACTGCGCCGTAGCGTTTCTTGTGTGCCAGTGCTGCTTTGTACGATTTTATGACCATAAACAGATCTTGTTGGAACAGCCACGGAGAGACATAAATATCCTTGGCGTCACAATTGGTACGCAGCATAACAAAATCGACCACCTGATGAGTCTTAAAGTATTCCGGATCTCCATTCTTGATAGCCTCAGCCCACCAAGTCGTATTCCAACCCTGCCCACTCATCAACTCATACACATAGGACAGGGTGGCATCGATAAACACGGGATCATTGCCCTGTTTCTCTCCCTGCACCTCGGTCGACTCTCTTTTTTCGTTCGCCAGGTAGAACTTCAACGTTTGGTGGTGTGATCCGGATTGTGGGTCTCCTGATCGATGCCGTGGAAGTACGTACAAAGATGGGGGTCTTCCTTGTGGGTGGTTGGGTTGAACATCCGGTTTGCCGGGTCGCAATTGCGGTGTACTGCCAGGGGACACATGCGACAGTGGTAGTAGTTTGACAATAGAACCAACTCCTTGTGACAACCCAAGCAGTAACGGGTTTTGTACTTGACGAAGAAGGAATTATAATTCCTGCGGCTGTACCAAAAGTGCGGCACCAAAAAATCTAACCTTTGCTTTGGCATTAGGCTTATTCTTCTGATCGGCTTGCGGGTTCTGATGTTCTTACTGTAGCTGTCGGCGTTCCTTGGCCGTTTCTCCGTAATGATGTTGCTCTTTTGGCTTTCTTTCTTTGTGCCCCTTGTGCGGCTAAGGCGTGTTCTCCCCGGTGGCATACCGAACCTGCAAGGAACTATTTTCGGTTCCACCAAGTCTCCCCAGACTTTTTGCGGTCACCATGCATTTGGTATTTGTGATAAGGGGACCAGGTGAATTTGCGCAGTTGGTCACACTTCACAGTGAATGGTCGGTGTTTATGTTTGCCAAAAGGTGAGATGCCAACTTCAAGATTGGAAATCATGTTGCGTTCCTCTTCAAGCTGCTTTCCGAATAAACAATCAAATTTGACTTCTCCTTCAACTTGTCGTGCAGTTTGATCGAAGGTATTGTCCGATATACCTTCACGGACCAAAGTTGTACCCATTTCGGAAGACCAAAAAACAGTCAGCACAGTCGCGCATCGGTTCAAACATCTGGTAGGATGGACGTAGCCTGAGTATGGCGCACTGAGGTTGACTGAGTCGGCGTGGGACATCGAAGCTCCTTGAGTGCCAAAGAGTCCCAGAATGGATCCACTGCGCCGTAGCGTTTCTTGTGTGCCAGTGCTGCTTCGTACGATTTTATGACAATAAACAGATCCCGTTGGAACAGCCACGACGAGACATAAATATCTTTGGAGTTACAATTGGTACGCAGCATAACAAAATCGACCACTTGATGAGTCTTAAATAATTCCGGATCTCAATTCTTGTTAGCCTCAGCACACCAAGTCGTATTCCAACCTTGCCCACTCATCAACTCATACACATTGGCCAGGTTGGCTTCGATAAACACGGGATCATTGCCTTGTTTCTCCCCCTGCATCTCGGTCAACTCCCTCACCTCGTTTGGATTGTGGGTCTCCTGATCGATGCCGTGACAGTACGTAAAAGATGGGGGTCGTCCTTGGGGGTGGTTGGGTCAAACATCCGGTTTGCCGTGTCGCAATCGCGGTGTACTGCCAGGGGACACATGCGACAGTGGTAGTAGTTTGACAATAGGTCCAACTCCTCGTTGCAACCCAAGCAGTTACGGGTTTTGTACTTGACCAAGAGGGAATTATAATTCTTGCGGCTGTACCAAAAGTACGGCACCGAAGGATCTAACCTTTGCTTTCGGGAAACCGGAGTAAAGAAAATGGCATTAGGATCATTCTTCTGGTCGGCTTGCGAGTTCTGATGTTGTTGCGTTCCTTGGCCGCTTCTCCGTGATGATGTTGTTCCTTTGGCTTTCTTTCCTTGTGCTCTTTGTGCGGCTTAGGCGTGATCTCTCCGACAGCATTCCGAACCACGTGCTTGCGGGGAACTATTTTCGGTTTCACCAAGTCTCCCCAGCCTTTATCGCGTTTCGAGCTAGTGCCACCTCTGTTTGCAGCCTTATCAGTCGATTTCCTTCTCTGCACATGCTTCCCCTCCTCCTCTTCTTCTTCGGAAGAATTCGAGTCACTCGAGTTATCACGGCGACGAGGAAGTGAGCTGGACGAGTCGGATTAGAAGGAATCAGCCAATTCACTTGAATCACTTCTATTATTATTAGTCGACTACTACTATCCGACGAATCGTCTGACTAACGCTTAGTCAAACTTCCATCTGACTTGATGATCGTCTCGGAGTTAGTCACATCACAAATACTTTCGCTCTGATTTACTGAGTCGATGATCTCGTTTTCCACAGACTGTTTCACTGCACCGGTGACGACGACCTTCTTCACTCTTCTTCGTCTCGCTCAAACTTTCTTAGCCAATCACTTCCTCGCTTTTCTCGAGGTTGCCATTATCTATCCGAGTGGATTGGAGGGCATCATACGCTAAAGCCACTTTAGCAATGTTCAATGTGATGCTCTTGTCTCTGGTTAATGCTCTTCCGTTGAGCTCTCCATTGGGCAGTTCGACAGACAGTACCAGATAATTGATGAGAAAGTCAGAAGCTCGAGAATGGTGACCATATCTCAGCAACTCTTCAGTCTCGTTCTCAAAACTTGCTTGAAACATCTTTGCCACAAGTAAGCACACGACCAGAGGTTTGTGGATAGAGTGACTGTGAGCAGGGTTATCAACGGTCAAATGAATGATTGAATGATGTTTAATAGGTCTATGTACAGTTTATATACAAGATGTGATGTGTGTGTGTGTCATGTTCAACATGTCACGGTCAAAGCCCGTTCACAAAAGCCATAACGAGATGACACATTATTGCACCGCTGCAGAAAATTATATACAGGTTAGAGAGTGTGGTTGTGTTGTCATGATCAAAACGTGTTCATAGATGACATTACAGCGCACCACCGCTGCAATTATAATAATAAAATAATTACATCATATTATATCATCGTAAAATTTTACAAATTAGTTTATCAATAATAAATAACAATTGTTTGTTGATTTAGGGTATCAAAGGATGCTTCACTGCATTGCACAATTTGCATATTTGCAAACTTATTAAGTTAGTATAGGTAAAATCAATTTTATAAATTAGAAATAATTTTGAGTGATAAAATAAATTAGATAGAAGTTTAAATAAAAAATGTACTATTCCACGGAAAAGAAAACAATGGCAAGACTGAATAAAACCAGATTGAAAATTGTTTGCCATTGTTTGCTTTACTTCAGTCTACTTCACTACTTTGAGTGGGTTATTATTACACAAGAAATTTAGTTTAAACAAACTGGTTCAATTTACCACGTATTTGAAAAAAGTAGAGAGAGAGAGATAGGAGAGTAAAAATGACAAACCAATAAATAGAGTGTAACTCGAATCAAAACAATCATTTCTTTCAACAAGAAACTCAACTCGAAATATGACAATCAATTGTGAGTATATTTTATATGTTTAATAATAATTATTTATATATTTTCAGATATTCAATTTTACCTAAACATCAAAATTAAAATTTGATTATACTAGATTAAAACTAATTTGGAGACAATGATAGTTGGATCAAATGTCTAAAATGTCAAAAAAGGTTTGTTTTATTAATTATATTATCTGCCTTAAAATAATATTTGTTTAATTTAATTAATTTTTCACAATTTACAAGAATGTAGCTCAACTCTATACACATTTGGAGACTGCACATTTAGTTTGTTTTAATATGTGAATATATAATTTAAAATAAAACGAGCTAAATGTGTGGTTTCTTGGTGTGTGTTATATCAACGGTTAATCTGAATCATCTATAATCCAACGTAAGTTTCAATCAGAACCTAGACAGTTAGTTAGACGTATTGAGTGATATATACTAATATAAATAAAACATTCAATACGCCGGACTAACTGTCAAAAGTTGCTGAGCATTGCTTCGAATACATCAAAATCAAATCAACATTCACAACACTCATTGAAGGACTTTGGAGAAACACGAATTGTAAGTATTTCACTTTATTATTTTTATATTTCTTACTTAACTTTTCTATTTTTCATACAATCATTAATACATTTCCTTACTCAACTTATTTTATTTCTATTTCTCTACATTTTATTTCTGTTTTTAGATCATATTGTAATATTTAAATATTTGAAAAATTAATATATTAAGCAATTTATATTTAATTAAGATTTATTTAGTTAAGTAAACAATTGTAAAATTAATATTTGCAAAATTAATTTTAACAATCAAAATAGTTAATTTTAGTTATTTGATTTTTTGTGACTAAATAATGATTTAGGCAATGTTCGAGTTTTACAATTGCACTCAAACTTGGCCTGTGGTAATTTGAGTCTAGGCCACTTTGTATGGCCATTCATTTAGTAAGATTCATAGGTGTAAATATTATCAGGTATGTGTCTGTAGTGACATTTTCCAACACCAGATGTCGCTCTAAACGCAAAAATCATTTGATTCGTTTACTAATATATTAAATCTATACATATTTATTATTTTTGGAGAAACTCTGTCTCTTTATTAAACAGATGTTTTAGTGTTTTATAAAATAAATTTGATTAATCCTGATGACCAAAATTGCTTCGGTTGGATTTTCGCGACCTATTCAAGTTGACGAGGGTTTAATGGAATTTGCCTATTTTTTATCATAATTTTCTTGTTTTACATTCAAATTCGTAGCATTTCGTGGAATAATCTCACTCCTACGATCATTTGAAAAACAGATTTATTATAATGATGATTTTTTAATGCCTGTATTGTTTAATTGGTTTTTAGCAGGGCGAGAGGCAGCTTTTCTGCGGCTAAAACCCTGTTATTAATCTCATGTTTTTGTCCGTCTGTCTTCACAAAAAATCTAGTATACTTCAGGTGCACCAAAAAAGCTGAAACTTTACAAAAAGAATCCTTTTGAGAAAAGAATAATTAGATGAAACTTTGGGGTACCAGGCTGCAAAGGGGCCCGAGAATCGGGTCATTGAAACTCAGTCTGACAACCTAAGCCGCACTTCTCTCGCCCTGCTCATAGACGAGAGCTCAGCTCTCCCTTCTTATTAATTCATTTTGTCTAATTTTTTGAAATAAAATGAATTTTTGAAATAAATTGTTGCTGATTTTTTACTAAAGGCTTGTTAACTATGATTGCTTGAATTTTGCACTTTGCAATTTGAATTAAACTTTTACTATGGAATTTTGAGTTTTATTACAATTTAATTCAATTTTTAACATAATTTTTAAAATTCTTACGCGAATTGATTTGAATTTTTTTACATAAGCTATAACCTATCAAAACTTTGCATAATTTTTTAAAATTTTTAGATATGATTTGAATAAAACCCTCTGTTATAAATAAATAAATAATTTTATTATTAATATTAATAAATAAATCAAATAAATGTATAAATTATAATAATGACAAAATAAAAATAATTTAGACAATTAAATAGTTTAGACAAATGAATTCTCAGTTGTTTTCAGTTAAGCGTTAAAACTGAAATTTTCATAGATGAATTGGCTGGTTTCAGCAAACTCATAGGCCAGTATGCGAATTTTGTCTTTTCTTAATTCTTCCATACGATTTTGATTCAATTGAATGTATTCTCTAATTTGTTGTTCATTTTCATCATCATCCAAATTGGTGAAATCAAAACTAGAAACAAATTGCTGAAAAAACTTTCTGGGTTCCACTTGATGAAAAGTCTCAAAAATATGTTCAAATTGTTGTTGGCCTGTTCTTTCGAAATCCACTCGACATTGAAGAATGCTTTTGATGTAGGCAAGACAGAATGGTCCGCATTCAACCGATCCCACAGGTTGCCTTGGGTGACTTCTTTGCACATAATAAAACCAATCTCGTAAATTGAACTCATTTCCTTTCAAATTGGAGAAAATTTTCACAATTAAGAGCATCTTATTGATTGCGGTATCATATCCGTGTGAATATGCCGTGTCATCAATCCAAGGATCAAGAATGATTATCTTTTGCAGTCGAAGCAAAGCAAAAACTGTGATCCAATGTCCATCGTTTGCACGTTCAGTTTGGCTCCAATCCAAATCCAAACCTCTGGGTGTAACGTACATGATTGCACACAAAACCGATGGATTATCCACGCCTAGTAGATTTCGGATTACACTCTCCCAGGCGCCACTTGACTCGATGAAATCAAATCCTTGCGTTTTGATAAAGACAACCTCGTTGGACTGGTTGAACTGTCGAATGATTCCTTTGGCGCATTTGTCCAAATCCTCTCCCAACATCAGTTCGCCGTCACAAAGAGATGGACATGAGTTTATGGGAAAATTGAAACCATCCCGATTTTTGGTTGTTTGCCCAGCTGAGGTTGCTTTGACTGTTTTATTTTGTTGTAAATCATCTTGATTTCCAACTAAACAATAAATAAGTTAAAAGCAATATTAGAATGGATTACGTTTAAACCGTACTTTCTCCTCAATATTAATGAATAATATGGTCATGGTTTTCTATTTTCTATTTTCTATGTTTAATGTTCTGTCATTTTTTGGTATTGTGCCACCCACGTTTTTGTACTGTGAGAGTTACGCTTCCTCAACTGTACTAAACCAATTCGAATTCGTTATCGATTTGAATCTAACTGCTATGATTTGAACTTTGTGCATAAATCTTCAAAAATAAGATTGCAATTAAACTGTTTTAAAATGTCAAAATATTTGAATCAAATTAAATCCATTATTCTAAAAACACTAATCATCTTAGCATTTGGTCTAAAAGATTATACAAAAATATTTGATTACTAATTTTTCCTAATCATTAATAATCTTTTAATATAATGTAATGTAATTAATGTAATTAAAAATATAATACTTTAAACTATAAAAATTGCAATCATATATCATTTTAAAAATTGAACAATTTTTTCTGGTGTATTGTTTAAGGAAAAATAAAATCTCAATTAAACTGCTTTAAATGTCAAAATTCAAAACAAATTAAATCCACTATTCTATTCTAAAAACACTAATTATTTTGGCATTTGGTTAAGTAGATATATATAAAGATTTAATTATTAACCTTTTTTAGGCGATTTTGAAGGCCAATTAATAGCTGGTTTTTGGTTTGGAGTAATGCTCAAGTTGTTTTCGGTAGTTGAAAGCAATATATTCAAATCTTCATCTAAAATCAGTCCGGCGTCACAAAGAGTTGAATATAGTTTCATGGGAAAATCGACAACTTCTTGATTTTTCCTGATTACCGCAGCTAAGATTGCTTCGACTGTTTCATTTTGTAAATTTTCTTTATTTTCAACTAAACAAAAAATAAGTTAAACACAATATTGGAATATTTTTTTAAAATCTTAATTCTTTATCTAGTTTACTTTTTATTATAAATTATAATTAGAATTTAAAATTTTATCCTGTTTTATATATTCTTTTAAAATTCCAATCAAATTAAATCCACTTTTAAGCATAAGCATTACTAATCTTTTAAATTTTTGAAACATAAATCTTTAAAAACTTTAAATATAGTATTCTTTAAAAATCTAATTTTACAAATCAAACAAATTTTTTTAGTGTATCATTTAAGAAGAATAATATCTCAATTGAACTGCTATTAAATGTCAAAATTTGACGCAAATTAAATCTACTATTTTAAAAGCATTAATCATTTCAGCATTTTGGTCTATGTAGTCTATTTAAGAATTGATTACAAACCTTTTCGTTTTTTAGGAGATTTTGATGGCCAACAAGTTTCTGCTTTTCGCTTTGGTGAGATGTACATGTTGGCTTTGGTGGTGGGAATAGGATTTTTTCTTTCATTCTGTTTGATTATAATGTCTGCAACCCAGTTTTCCGGGTCAGAAGACCGTTTCACTGCAATGACAGCCAATTGGATGGTTTGTTCCAACTTCTGGGTCATACAGGGATAACGTGGCGCAGTCCATGTTGACAACTCTTCCAGTGCAATGTTGCGCACAACTGGAGGTTCCAACACCAAATTACAATCTTCTCCCTCTTTCAACTGCCAATTTTCCCCAAAGTACCACTTCAACATTATCGAATAATGAGTTTCGATTGGTTGGTTTGACTTGGGCATGGGAACATTGACTTTGTTGAATATTCGTACCTTGTTCCCACCATTCATACGCACTAATCGAGCCTGTTTGATGTACTCAATTGCGGTGGCTCGAATCTCCGGGTTTGGATCGTGAAGCATTGCGAGAACAACATTTTCTGGGTGAGCAAAATAGAAGTTTATGTTGAGATGTTTGATGACTATCTCAAGCAATTGTTTTTCGATGGGAATTTTCGGATTGAGAAGTTTGACTGATTTGTGATAAATCTCATAAAAGTAAATAGACCCAAAATAAATGTAGGGTCTTTGAGTGACCTTGATTATAATTGGTACTAAAATCATGATAGCGAACCTGACTGCCGAACATAAATTGGCATAGTCAGGATCAGCTGGATCCAAGCTCATCCAAGCTCGGATAAGTCGGCACATCTGAGCAAACCAACGAACTTTGTTGGGGTTTCCGAGGTGACGCGAAAGAAACTTTATGTCTGGTTTTTCTCCCTTCACGATCATTCGGCATAGTCGGAACAAAATATCTTTATCATTCGAATTGGCTGATTCTTTTTTAGATTGAAAATCGGGCAACTGCCACATTGGATCATCCAAAATTTCCTGTGTCAATCCGAGGTCTTCGATTTTCCATTTACCGGTTTCGAAATCAAAGGCTCGGATTTTCCCCGTACGGAGATAATCTTCCGTAAATCTTTCCATTCCGTGGATGGTAACATTCTTATTTGTGAAATTATTCAATAAGTGAATAAGACAAATTGCCCTTTGGAGAGGTCGGTTCAGATGTTTTTCCAATCGAGAGATGATGCCGTTTCTCCCAACATTTATGGATTCTCCATCACAGTAGACACATTCTAGATTAGTTAAGTTTAATCTTGAAATTATTTCATTAAAAATAACAATTGCAGACTGGAATAGAAAAATAGAAAAATTAATTATAATTTTCAAAACGTTAAAAATCTAATTTTTTGAAGTAATATTTTTAAATTTTAATCCTAAAATGTGTTTATATTACAAAGTTTAGAGAAGAAAGAGAAAGAGAAAGAGAAAGAGAAAGAGAAAGAGAAAGAGAAAGAGAAAGAGAAAGAGAAAGAGAAAGAGAA
>WURS02046826.1:0-11092 GCA_011762765.2 Rhinocypha anisoptera | reverse complement strand
GGGGAGGGGGGAAGAGGGGCGATGGGGGGGGGGGGGGGTAGTGTGCAAGGAGCCCGTCGAAGTTTAACGCCGAACAAATTGGCCCAAGTGAAAGCAAGCATCGAGGCGGGGCTGGAGGGGAGGGGGAGAGGTGGGACTGGGTCTGGGCGTCGGGTGGGGAATTACGGACATGATTACTCCATCTCCCTCTTCTTCCGGGACTTTCGAAAAGAAAACTGATTCCACAGCCTCCGCCGCCGCATCCAATTGGCGCCATCCGAAGAGGGGCGAGACGAAGAATGGGGGATGGATGAGGAAAGGTTTTCTCTTGGGGAGGAGGCATAGGGGGTGGTCTTCGGGAGGATCTGGAGGGAGGGAGGGCGGGTGGATATTCGGAATGAGATCTCCGGTTGCGGGCGCCGATGGGGGTCTTGGGAGGAAGTGAGGGGTTGATGATTCGATTCCTTGGGAAATTACTGCGGGGATGCTGAGGAGTTCCGTATTGGTGCTTGAGACAATGCGAAGGTGAGGAGAGGGAGAGATCGAGAGGGAAGGGAGGGAGAGAGAGAGAGAGAAGGAGAGAGAGTGGGGAGGACGTAGGGGGAAAATGCCCCAATTTAAAAGTGCATTACCTCCTTGGGGGCCACCGCATTATATACCTTAATCATATGATTACGATGATGCTTTGCGGAGTGAGGAACGCAGATATGAAATTTCGGTGGATGATAAGCTCATTTCCCACCTAATCAGGCGATTTCGCCGCCGACGCCTCACCCGCAGATGCTCTTGTTATCACCCGTAAATTCATGACACGCTCCTTAATTAAACCACCCCTTCTTTACCTTCCAAAAGCGTAGTCAAAGAATCTAACGCAAACAAGCGCGGGTGACCTGTAAGTAAATTTGAAAATTATAAGCAAAAGTTGCCTCGCCTGTTCTTGGCCGTGAGAAGTTTTTATTCAGTCGCTTAGGTACCACACTGCCAGCAAAGGTAGAATTGCTGATGACGATAAATAACGTCTTGAACATCCATATTTCTGAGCGGAAAATTAGTGCTGAACGCCGTTTATGTCGAAATTTCATCGGTCAATACGCTCGTGTAATTATTAACGAAATCAGGGGTATGGAAGTAATTTTTTCAAGGAGGAATTTTACCCCTGTAATACCTTACGCAGCACAAATTCACTGCAATACTCACATTTATTTATTCGTAAGTAGACGTCAGCGTGTGTGTAAATCCGGACATAAATGTCGAGGGCATAAAATGGATGAATGGAACCGAGAGTAGAACACTCAGGCTTTCAAGTGTTCTCCCCGCGGGCTTATCTCCGCGTCTAGTGCCTCGTTTAAGAATTACTCGAGGATTCCTTGATGCTGTTGCATTCCACTCGTCACGAAACAGTCAGGGTGAGGATAAAATCCCCCGCAAATAAAAAAAATTTAATGTTTTTATATTGTCCGTGGAAATTTCGAGTGGAGCGTAACAGAGGGTGAAAGGGAGAAGGAGGAGGAGCGGGAAGCACGAAAGGCGGGGCGGCGGGGGTTTGGCGGATGCTAAGAGTGAGACGTGAAGCTCGGTTTGGGGGTGAGGAGGAGAGGGAATATGGGAGAGAAGGGGATTGTTTTAAGAGCGAGCGGCATGGCGGCCGGGAGGGATAGTGGGTTTGGGTAAAGTCACACACTTTTAACATGACGAAGGAGAAGGGGGAGGGGTCGTACCCTTGGGAGATGGAGAGGCGGAGGGCAGCAAAAAAGGTGAATGGGTAAGAGTGGAGAGGCTTGGGGAGAGAGAGGTTAGGGGATAATACCTATTCCGAATCCTCAGATGTTTACTTTTGGTTTTAAAGAATTAAGGTAAATTCGTGTATTTTTTAATTTCTCGCTCTAAGCACATGGCAGATATAGAGAGGGAGAGAGAAGGAGGAAGAAAAAGGGGTAAAAATAAAAAAAATGAGGTTTGCAATGCGAGAGAATTATTCCGTCGCGGAACGAGAACGTATAATTCTCAGCACCGTTCTAAGATACTTCACAATATGGATCCAGTTTTACCGCTTCACTATCATTCTCATTGCGAAAAATGCTAGTGCGATCCTCTGAGGATAATTTGTACACAATGGCAAAGAGTTGAACCATTCCTTAAAAAATTCAGTGCACTTCAAAATATTTTGAAATAAGTTCAGGCGGTGGAAGAGAGTAAAACTTATCGGTTTGTGAAACGTATAATTTTAATTAAAGTCGTCAAACAAATTTTCCTCTTTTATTCCACAAGTGATTTCCAAAATCCAGAGTGGCTTTTTGGTGCTCAAAATACAAAGCATTTGCTGCTTACGGAATCCTATGCAAACGACATTAACCGTCATGTTCGAGTTAAAGTTCCGATTACTCTATATCGATTCTTATAGATATTTAACTCTCATTATGGCGATTTAATATTCGTCAATGGAAAATGATTGGATCTCTGATCTAAGCTAATAATTTATCAGTTACGTGGCAACTGTTTAATTTACTATTGGAAATCTGGTTGGTCAATAAATATGTTTAAAAAGTACATTTATGCCATTGATGATAAATATTTTTTTAATGACGTTGAAAAACATATTTCATATGTAAGGCAATAATATCTCACTGAGAATTCAGAGGTGTTTTAATGTAGAATACATTTTTTTAGTGAAACATTACCACCCTAGATCTTATAAATCCAACAAAAAACAATTTATGGGACATAATTTCATTTTATATTCCATTAAGTTGAAAAAATATTATGATTTTCGGAAGAATTAATGGGAAAGTTAAGTATAATAAGCTGAATATTTACTCTAACTCTGCAGTAGCAGTGAGTTTTCTATAGAAGTGAGCTTTCTTAATTTGTTTAATTTGATTCCTTGATATTATGATATTAATTGATATTACAAACCTTTATTTAACCTAAATCTGCACGTTTATTTTGATATATTCAAGTTGTAGAATAGAGTTATTAGATTTGAAAGAACCCTCAAGGGTAAAGACTTCTTGGTAATAAAAATGCCTAATTTTTTCGCTGGTATATCCGACTTGATTCCATGTATCCCAATTGGGAATACGTTTGTCTTTTTTGTTTTTTCTGTCTCCTTTTTCCACCGAAAATTCCTGTGCATTTTGTTGAAGGGAAACAAAACATTGTCCTCGACCCTGTGTGCTTTAAGAGACCACTGGAGGGTTTTTAGAATTTTTCTCTTTTGTATCTAAAATTTAATAACACAGTGTCTATTTCTTGGTCTTCTGAAGAGTGGAGATGGCGTACGTTTTTTAGTCTACCGGTTCCCGCTCGGTATTTTCCAAGTGCTTCAGAAGGAGAACTTGTTTAGAAAATTAAACACGTAAAAGATTATTCAACCTCTTAGCAACGGAGTAGAGCCTGTCACACAAGGCTGTTTCGAATAGGGAAATTACGTGCATAGAAATTGTTGAACGCAATTATTTCGCTAAACGCTACAGAGATCCTGCGTGGCACTAATTGCGGAAAAAACCTTCCGTGAGGTGTTTATTCTGTGCAGTTTTCATTAAATGTTAGACGCAGGATGTAAGCATACGGAAAGCTAGGACGATGGGATATTTAACATTTAGGTTACGGAATCCCTTTAGTAAAATTGTTAATTTCTCTAACGAGTTTGGTTATGAATAATAACTGAAATGTTTTTCACACAAGACTCAGTCGTGAATCATTCGTTATTTCGATAAAGTTATCGCTACAATTGCATAAGGAACAGTAGAATGTGGAATTTTGAATACAGTTATCAGGAGTGGTTAGGGAAGGTACTAAGGTCCTTTGGGTGTCTAGTTAGGTAGCCAAAGGACAGGTAGAAAAAAAGAAAGGGTATTTTGTGCTCCTGAGAAATGTTTTCATCTGTTATGTTTTAAAATGAATATTAAGGCAAATCACTAGGGAGACAAGAACAAATCTTCTAAGTGGCTGGATATGACAGGAAATTAAGGATTCGACGAAGGAGAAACAGTTTGGTTACACAGAGAGAAAAAATAATGCCTGTGGTTGGGCGGAATCGAGAGCACAGAATGAAGGAAAAGTTGAAGGGCCATGATAGATACCCTTTTCTGATGTCGGCATCGGTAATCAACGTAACGATGTCATCATTGTGTGCTTCTACAAGGAAGATAAAAGATTTAAGAGATGTGATTTCGAGAATTTGTTGATTAACTCCGTTTTAAGGTAGAATGGATTGCGGTAGGGAGAAAGAAAGATTGCTGCAGGGAGAATAATATTTGGGAGTGAAATGGTGGCGGACGAAGAGTTTGTAGAGGGAGTCCTCAGGGTTTCCGAAGGGTATAAGAGTTGGAGAAAGCAGTGAATGGGAAGGGGGGGGATGGAGAAGAGAGGGCTCAGGTGAGATGGGGTTGGGGAGACCCCTTTACCCTCCATCTCCACTCGAGGGAGAAGGCAGTAGTGGAGGCGAGGTACGGGAGAGAGAGAGAGAGAGAAAGGGAGGGATGGGCATGTGAAAGGGACGAAGAAAGAGAGCCAAGGATGGATGTTCCGTGAGGTGAGGAGAGGGGAAAGGGTCATCTACAACGGTTTAGGGTGTTATTCAGGGAAGGGGAGGCGGCGCGGGTGCCAGAGGTGTTTTCGCTTGCCACCTGAACCAATTATCAACCGTGGAGAGAAAGGGGGCCAGGTGAAGAAAAAAGGGACAAAAGAGGAAAAACAGTTGAGCCCCCTACTTAACTTTCATTGGATGGACCACTCTCTGGATCTTGATGACCACCTGCCCACGGGACGAATCCAGTCCATTTAAGGGGCCATCCACTGCGACTCGTTGGTTTTGAATTATCATCCTGCCCTTCACCGTTTAGCATGTTTTGATTCGGCTATGAAAGGATTTACGATTATGAAGACGTAGTGTTGACGGCAAGCGAATATTTTTGCGATTTTGTCTTCAAGACCAGTTTTGCTACACTGTAGCGTCTTCAAGGAAAAAAAAAATTGAGATTTCTGTCTGGGAAATTTAGTTTTCCCCTTTTCTGTAGATTTTACAGTTTGTAGAAACCGGTCGTGAAAATAAATAAATACTGTGTGAAAGAAAAATTCTTATTTTGTAATAACTGCTTTTATTCATGGATTTCCACAGCGTTACGACCTCTACCATTAACTTTAAATTTTGATTCGCGCGCTAAAATCGAAACCTTTTCTGCCTTCGCTATCTTATAAGTCTTTTACTCTTCAAATGATATTCCTCAGCGTGTGAGAAAGCTCATTTCATCTGAATCAACTGGGATAGATTTTCGTGGGATCTTTTTGCTTTAATGCCCTCCTTCACCTGAGGAGTCACATCCATGCAAGATATTTCCCCGATTCTCTCCCCACTAACAAACTCCCTTCCCCCACACACGATGAATCTCTGCCTCGCTCGGAGCCGACAATTGCCCTATTCGCTTATTAAAGCTGGGTGCTTGCGTCATCAGCGAATCAGCGGATGCCCGCGAGATGGGAGCAACCGCGCTTCTAATATTTACGAGCTCTTTCGGAAACCACTCGGATGGAACATTGTGCTCCGGGATTTCGTTTGAATTGATTCTCGATCTGTTCAGCTTACCCCGCAGTATTTTAATGCCAGTCCCTTTAGCGTGTTCTTTGAATGTACGTCACCCCATAAAATAATCTTTTCACGGAAGGAACGCATCGAGTAATTAAAGCCTCAGAATTCTGAAAGTATTGCCAGGACTGTTCCAGTCGTGCTATACCTCTGTGGAGAGCGTAACAAATTCCACTAAGGAGAAGAATACGTTCACTTAAGCCTTTCCCTGATAGTAATGATTTAACTTAGTTGGTCTTATAATGAAAATAGATGCTACGCAGTCAATGGCGTACCACCATTGGTTGAACTCTCCTGCTTAAACCATGAGAATAGGAGAACAGGGTTAAAGGTTCAAATCAATAGATCGATCGTGCGTAAGCATTTTGGCGTCAACGGTGTCCGGTGTTATTCAAATCTTGTGTGAGAGTGACGCACGTCTCTGACTGCAAGTTTCCTACACTTTTTGCAACTTCATAATGGTGAATGATAGCGATGAAGAGTGTCATGTGTATGGGGAGGGTGGTGGTCGTAGAGGGACGAGTGCAGTTGTAAGAGTGACCCGAACTCGTGGCCGGATAATATCACTGCTTGACCATTCAGAAGGAAGTGGTGAATGAAGACACTAATTCTAAAACACTGAATGCCAAAGACGAAGGAGGGATAGATTCGTATTTTTTCGTGGTCGTGAAATCGCCCGAGATCAACTATAACATAAGTAGACACTTTAAAACCCTTCTGCCTGGAAGATACCTATTAGTATAAATGAGAATTCCAATGGTGATGTAAGAGATGGTATTTTTTAAATTTATCATAGATTTTTTTACGTTTTGATTGGCCATTTTTATTATTTTAATTGGCCATTTCAAGATCATATTGAATAATTTATATAATGACTATCATTAAGATTATTGTTTCCTGTTTCAAGTTGTATTATATTCTTGTGTTTTCCTGTCGATTTCTGTGTTTTCAACGGCGGTTATGCACGGGACAATGGAGTCGTACCCAACCCCGGGTAAACGTAGGTATGACGTATACGAGATAAACGTACGTACATAAAGATAAACAAACGCCATGGAATTTTAAAAGTCGTAAAACGTACAACTTTTAAACACGTGTAAGCCATTAATTGTTTCCGATAGGTTGATGCATGGATTTTTAGTAAAAGATTTCAAATGCCTCTATATAGTTTTTATTAGCTTTTATTGATTACGATTTTATATATTTTTGTAAGGTTCACGCCATTTTCTCAAGAGATGTGTCTTGATTGAGGGAAATGGACTTCCAAAGTGATTTTGCCAATAATAAAGGGTTGGGAACGACAGGCAGGGCTTGTTTGCAATTTATTTTGCCCTCTAAATTCTCCTTGCGATTTCGCATGGTAACGTAATGAGGGACAAGAATTATATCTTGTGTATCAGCTTTAAATTATAGAAACTCAATTTTTTCAGCAGTTAATATTCATGGAATATTTCTCATATTAGCTCTTCCAGAAATCCCTTGGAACATTCTCTTTTGTTATTAATTTTCATAACAACTATTTGGAATGATTGTTGTTTATCTGATTTATGATTAAACCTTTCTACAATGTATCTCAATGTCTTTATGTATTGTTTCAATTAACGGTAAATTACTTCTTTCCATAACATTTATTTGGAACCGTGTCCATATTTTTGTTAAGTGACGCGAATTTACTTCAATCTTGCGCAACTTTAAATGTACTTTTCTTTCCGCTTGAAACATTTAATTTTAGTGTAAAGCCATTTTATTTAATCACTCACCGTACATTTATGATGGAAGATATTTGCTTTTTTAAGGAGACACACTTAAAATACTCGACGAAAATGTTTGCTTTATCCATACCCTTTGAAGCCAGGTTACTATATCAACCTCTCCACCACTAAACGGTTAAACGTTTACTCTAGCGTAAGACCAATTAGCCTTGAAGCTTTCAACCAAATATTTTCTCTTGAGATTAATAGGAATGAAGCGAAAAATACTTTTAGTCTGCGAGCGTGAGTTGGAGCCTCTTTATTTCAATTGCTAAGGTAACTAGGCTTAGGCATAGATGTAGTAATCTCTTTCTAATTACCAGTTATTTCGTAAGGTTTTATTAAATAAATTTAATTAATTATTGATAAGAAGTTGGGCCCTAACATTAATATGGACTATCAAATTGGTTTTGGGATGTCGCAACTCCCCAAATCAATATATCAGCATTCCATTCGCACGTTCGAAGTCTGTAAGTTTACTGAGAATAGTAACAGTATCAATTTAGTGCGTGCTCTGCCTTTTCGCGTATTGTTTGTAGAAAAAGGCCTTTTATTTATACCTGAGGGATATAAGTTTTTGACTACAGATGAAGTAATTAGTGTTCAAGTTAATTAAGAAATTTAGAGTGTTTTTCGAAACAAATAAGACTAAATAAAAGATCCGAGGATATGGGTAAAGTATTTTAAAGAAATAATCAGTGATTTTATTGCGTTATATATGAGTATTCATGGGTTTTTGAGGAAGAGATATCTATGAAAGGCCTAAGAAGCAGGATCAGGCATTTTTAATTTGAGGCAATATTCATAACACGAGATTATTTTCGATTTGGCGAAGAAAGAGAAATTCAGCCGTTGTGTCACCAGAAGGAAGTGGTAGCTAGTTACAACTTACGTAGGAGGAGTAAAATATAGGTTAGTATTAGGGATGTAGTGTGTATTCAGGTACTATGATCGATTGAATCCTTAGAGGTAGAGGAAAAATACGTATGGATATGATAATTATTACTCTTATATATATAAAAACACTTGCACACGAGAAACATAGAGGGTGAAGTTCCTTTAGAAACATTTTCAGTCTATGAATTCCTGGGAAGTATGTGGTGCAGAGGTTGAGTCCTATGTCAGGTTTGGCGACGGATGGATGAGGTGATGTGAACAGAGAGAAAAACAAATGAAGAAGTTTTGAGAATGGTAGGGGAGGAGAGGCGTTTGCTGCGAGAGATCCAAAAAAAAAAGACATGAAAGGTGGATGGAAGGGGTACTCGGAGGCAATGGGTTGTTGAAGATTGTAATAGAGGGTAGAATGTTGGGTAAGCGGGATAGGGGTAGGAAGAGAGAATAGGGATACTGGATACAATGATAGGGAGGTAGGAAGTACGCTGATTTGAAGAGGGATTATAGTTAGATGTTATGCGGACAGCCTAAGCTCAGACTCATCAAAAACCTACCTTAACCGGTAGATTACCCTTCATCATCAATCATAGTAAGGACAAGTAAATATATTTTTATCGTTTAATACGACGATAACGATATATTTTAAATGCATTAAATCAATCTATGTAACGACTCGATTTTCCCGTGAAGTCGCCCAAAATGCGTCGAAATCATCGTGCCCCCAAGGAAGGAGTGAAAGCAGCGGGAGAGGAAAGACGAGAAGGTAGAGCGAAGGAGCGAACCGCGATTGATTGAGACGATGAGGAACAAATGAAAAGAAACACAAAACTATGGGAGAATGCACAAGGGGGGGGAGAAAGGGAAGGATTGAAAATAACGGAGACAACTGGATACATGGGGCACCATGACAACAAAAGAAGTTGAAGGAAGAAACCTTTACCCAGCCTATGGGGTGAACTAAAGACTCCTTGCCAAGAGGCAAGTCGGTCCTTGCTAAACCTCCTTCTTTTTAATAAAAGGGTTATCTAGAGACTCCAATATCGACATTTCGGTCAACCCGTGGCCATCAACACTTCGACTTTGAACAGCGCTCCAACACTGTATCATCCTAGGTCGAGTCTCTCAATCGAGCAACCTTTGTCGCGCAGCAACGGACTGCTACCACAATCGAACCTGAAGTTTATATCGACACTGCTAAGAGACCGCTAGTGTCCCAAGAGGGATCGGAGTTGTTTCAAAGCTACTTTAAGTGCTTCTAGATATTTCGTGCAAATCAACAAATCGTCAAATTCGTTCGAGCATACTGAATTTCCCCAATACATTCGTGATTATGGCTATAGTAATACAACAGAGGCGAAGGGAAGCACTTCGGCTGAATTGCTTAAGAATAATAACATATTTTATTCCACGGACTAATGACTGTATGAAGACGAAGAAAATACAAGACTTATACAAAACAACAAAAGGTACTACATATTAGTCGTTTATAATTCTAAAGTAATAAAATTAATGTTTTATTCATAAAAAAATTTTGTTGTCATTCATACAGCTACATTTTTCATTACAAACTTCTTGAAAGTAGATAAAGAAGAGTGAAAAAGAAGGTCCGATGAGCCTATCATCGCTGACCAGACTTCAAACGACACCGTAACAATATGTATATTACCACAACAATCATATTACAGGTATGTCACCTACAATTCCCTCTCCGTCACACTTCGATCCCGAGAAATATAAGCCAGTATTAAGGCGATGCATTTCAAACAACCGGTGTCGGACATGCTTCTTCTAGCGATCGTTGCGATTTTTTCGATAGCCGCACTGAGAAAACTGATGGAAAGCAGAAGACGTCCCTACTTCGTGTAATAGGTCGAACCAGGTTCGACTCTTCTCGACCAAGGCCTAAATCGATCCTTAACAGAATCGCAGTTGGGATTCACACGTACGAGTAGCCCTTTAGCAGTCTACTGTTATAGTAGCTCACTGTTACGTGCGAATGCGACTTTATACTTTCTCCCGGGTCACAGATTGACCGAAATATCGATATTGGAGTCTCTAGATCGACCTTTTTATTATATAAGGAGGCTTAGCAACATATCGTGCCGGTTTTCCTCCTAGCAAGACCTCTCCAGGTCACACCATATGTATATATTGGCTAAAGATTTTTTTCCTTCAACCTCATTTCAAAGCCAGTATCCACAATCCTCATCTGACGACAAAAAGAGATGACCAATGATATGAATTTTAACGATTTCAGGTTTAAAATCGTGGAAGTTCCCTAATACCCGTAATTACACGTAGAACAATATATTTTTCCATGGAAAATTTTCCCGAGGAAAAATACCTAAATTGTTCACAGTCTATTAAGGGAGATGAAATTGATGCTTTTTGAAACCTCGAAGATGAAAAAGATGCAAAAATGGAGAGTTGAGGAGACTCAGACGAGGGCGAACTCAGCACTTACATTAGAGATCTACGTGAGGATTCGAGTTGAGATTGAGAGACTTCAGAGTCACCTCTTCACTAAAAATATTTGACAATTTTGTGAACCAAATGATGCTGTGAAAATCTGTCTATGCATCAAAAAGAGCGTGATCAGTAAATAAGAAATGAAGAGGGAAGAAGGGAAATGGTAAAACGTGGGGAGTAGAAACTTAGGCCTATTATCGTGAGCCGAAACATTGACGGGTGTTCGAATAACTGTGGTAGATGAGGTTTTTACTCACCCTCACCCTCCCCCATAACCCAGAGAAGCCAAAAAAATGAATAAGGATGATATGATGAAGGGAAATGAGTGATGATAGTGCTGGAATTAATGAGTGATGTTTAATCCGGGGGGAATGTGGCTTTTGAGTATTGTTATGGTGGCTGATTCGATTGTGCG
>WURS02046815.1:0-11092 GCA_011762765.2 Rhinocypha anisoptera | reverse complement strand
ACAAAAAAGTCCCACAAACATCACTCAATAGAAATTAATATTTGATAGTTTTGGAGACACTGGACAGCACCAGTACATTGTCTTCTAAGTGTCTTCCCTTATATATATATATATATATATATATATATGTTAACAGCTGGAGCCCAATCTCCTGCTATGATATTCAGGGGAATATTGTCTAGAAATGGAAATACTTCAAAGTGGCTTTAAATACGCTATGAGATTTTTCTTAGTTTATTTTTATAAACTAAGTCTGCTTTCAAAATTATAAGTATAATACTAAAACCGTAATAGTACGGCATTTTTTCGAGAGCTTTTCAATACAGCAAGACCATAGTTTTTATTAGAATAGTCGCTGTGAAAAACTTTTAACTATATGCATATTTTAGCTTAACGTTCAATACGTGTACGTGGCCAAATTTTTTATTGATTGGACTCCAGAATTGCGTCAGCAACAGCCGTGAGAGCAGAAATTTTCTCAGTTCCTCATCAGAAACGTTGGAAGGTTATGGAAAGAAACGTTGCAAAATCCACAGAAATAAAACTTATATATTGAGTCTACATGTTTGGAGCTAATATAACACGAATCGTTTGAGCTAACATGAGACTAAGAGACACTATGCTCTCCTAAAGAACATCTAGAAGTTGGTTAAAAAGTTTTTAAAGAGGGGGGACAGCCAATTTAAAAGTAATGTAGACTCAGAACTCCAGTCAATGCATTCATGTATGTAAGTATTATTCCTCTGCTGAATAACATTAAATATTTTTAAGCAAAGAGACTGTTTAGCATATACCATATTTAACATATGATGTGAATCATAATACCCTACTGGAGATAAAAAAAGGAAGCATCCACATGATGAAAGTATCAAATGGCGTAGATATATGTCTTTATTATATCCTAATAAAAAGACCTTACTATTATTAGCTACTACACAATGTGAATGCGTGATTAATCCATAAATATGATTTGTAATTGCATTGTGGTAGCCATAAAATTAATATTTATTGCATGGAGCAACTGAAAGCGTCAAGAAACATTCGAACAATTTCTAAGGAACAGGTCCCGCTAAAATGTCTGTACCTATGCCTAACGGTATATGTTCATTTCACATTTTTATAATACCAACGCGAAATATATATATAGCGAAGGTTTTGCTTTCCACTACTTCCATTTTACGAAATTTCCCATTTAACGAAGTGAAATATTCGCCTCACATACGGCATTTCTATCTTAATGCTGTAATTTTGCTGAAACTTTGTTGTTTTGTTTTGTTTTATTTTGCAAGTACTTCAGAAACTATTGACAATAATGAAGGATACTTAAAAAGTTATATGCATAACATTGTTAAATCCCAAAGAATGTGCGACTAATTTATATATTATGTAATCTCTTGGGAAAACTGATTAAGGATTGTAGCAAAACACCACCAGTTTAGTTGTCCATCCCCTCCTTCCTTGCAGAAACCCTAATACAAGTGATTCATCTCTGCACCGGAACCCGAGAGATTTTATTAAAGCTAAGGATTTGAGATTTTGCCACACACACAGAGAGCCCACGGAAGTTCAAGAGACTTCTCTCGAGGATCTTAAGGTCGCCGCGGAAGTTCCCTCGGTGGAACACAACGGCCCGTCGGTAAATGTATGTACTGTTGCGCCTGGAGGAAGGCAGTCTTCCTGCGTCTCAGAAATCCCGGCACTATGATGATGATGATGAAGGATGCTTCTATTTTGCCTTTAACATTCCACTCTTTTAGTTCAGCAAAGGAAGAATCTCAAATAATAATAATATCACAGTAATTTCTTATTCCACTCACACGTGAAAAATTGACTATTTCCATTTAAAAAATCCAGGGACTGATCTCATGCGAAAATTCATATTAATCCTCTGCATAAAAAACTTTATGTATTTCTCAATATTTCATTACAGACTACAATGCTTACCTCATGCTATGTCACTCAAGGGGTGTTCATTATACATAACTAACAGTCAAAATGTTTTCTCCCATTGGGTAATACCTTTGTAGAGATAAAAAGGTACATCATTTTTTAAAATTTGTTTCGGTTGAAAATATTTATCAATTACGAAAATATCTCGGTGCAGCATCGAATAGAATAGCACTCTACTGCGCCATCAAAAAAAAGATGCATCTGAAATATTTTCCAACTTCGCTAATGGAAATTAATGTATGGAAAGTCACAGAGGTAGATTCTGCTGCTAAAAAACCGAATCAATAATCATCTCAATATTATTTCCTCAAGCGAAATGCCTAACTACAACCCTTGCTCGAATCCCTTAAAGTTGCTTCTTTACAATCACTCTTGCACAGGAAATATTGCTGACAGCTAATTACTATCTTAAACTGATCTTGAAATATTAAAAGAATATTTCAATTCCGCAGGTACTTTTATGTCGATAACCAGCCAAAACGAGAGAAAAGACCGTAACCTAGATTACCATTTCCAGTACTTAATAAATAGCATAAAAAGGATAGAGAAATAAACTAGATAATAGATTCAATCAATATCAAATGATAATTAAACAAAAAAGGGAAAATACGAAGGGAATTAATTAAAATAGTATGCAGTAATACAGTTTTCAAATAGATCCGGATGCTGTGAAACAGAAAAAGGTTTAGGGAAGAAGAGAAGATCAGCAGAAGAAATGTAGTTTTTTAAAACCGGGAACGATTGCACTAAACATGGGATGCTAAGGAGTGTAGACATTAGAAGAGAACTTGAGTTGGAGGTCATTAGCGAAATTTCGATGCAATATCGGAAAAACTAGAAAAAGCTATGTGGGACAGGCGAGAGTTGAAAGATTGCCAAATGAAGCTCACTAGTACAACCAAAATCGTAAAAGTAATACAGAAAGGTTAAGAAAAGATAGATGGACCTACATCGTTTGACGTTGAAACTAACTAATTTACTACATCCCAACCCCTGAGAGAGGAAGGAAAACAAACTTCAAAACCTATCGAGTAATCATAACTTTGAGAGTAATCATAACATCAATATTCAGATGCATTTATGTCATTAGGGTATATGTAACATTTGGTTTGGCAATCGGCCTTAATAAATATTAAAATTTTAAAAGACAGCTGTATAGTGAGGATAATTCATAGAGACAGGTAATGCACAATAAGTTTAACATAGATAAAAATTGTACATTTAAAAACTGTAAAATATCTCAAGTCAATTAAAATTTACCATATTAATTTATCCGTTCAGCAAATCCTCTACGCCATAACGTAACCAGAACTTCGCCAGCTAATAAACTGAAAGATATTCTTTCTGTTTTAAGGGTTCTGCTCGTTTAGATCAAACAAAAAATTTGGGAGCATTGAAACTGTGGCCATCTTCACTCTTCCAAAGCTGATGTCCTGAAAAAATCTTTAACTCCACTCCAAAAAATAAGCTCACCCACTGTGGCTCAAAGATTATTACATATAAACTGCTAAAATTATTTACGAAAAATATAATCAATATCAATATATATATATATATATACAGCAACAGTACATAGAAATATATATAACACCAGTCCTAAATTACTTAAAGTTAAAATCACATTACTTACTAAAGATATACGTATATGTAAATTTTTAATGTAACTCTTCACCAAAATGACGTGCCTAAATATGTATAGATAAAAAATAACTAGTTTTATGGTTTAAACATGTCGGTATATGTTTCCTCGTGATTCCTACTCACTATTGTTTCCAACAACCTTCATTTTAAACGCGCTATAACGATACCCTTAGCTAAGTTCTCAAACGCAGATATAGAAACAAATTTTAAGCGGATTTTCTTAGTGACCCTGCCACCTTCCAGAATGAAATATTATATTCATACGCATAACCAGGAAAACATTGAAGATCAACATTACAGAAATAGTTGTTAAAAACTGAAAAAGAACGGGAATGGGAAAAGGAATAATCCAAGAGCGTACCCAAAATTTTTCTTATGTTACATGCACTGCTATTTTGGCGACAGTGATGATAACATTTTCATTTAGTAATTAATTTATTACTGATCCCAGGTTCAAGGCTACCAATGGCATTTTTGCTAGGAGTTACGAGCCAATTCATTTACTCAAAGCGCCAAATATTTAAGATATAATTGATTCCTGGGGGAACTGAGTTTAGATAACATCTCGCTAGGTGCCTTAGAGAAGACTCGGAAGACAGTCTTGAAAAGATGAGAAAGGGCAACCGAGGAATCGAACACCCCAAATGAGATTCTTACAGGAGGACCAATTAAGTTAAAATAAAAATGGCGCGCTTGAGTCTTGGAATTTGAGGGAAATCTCTCTTGGCGATTTCCTGTTAGTTGCGCTTCTTTTGTTTCCCCCCAAGCACTTCTTGCCAAAAATTGGGAGAAGTTCACCAAGGGCAAGGTCACGATTATTTCAAACAGTATTCGGGGTACGCCCCTGGGACGATCCCTACCTTTGCTGCGGCTAATCCTTCCTAATGCGGCATCGGACCTACCTAAAAATAAAATAGAAAAACTTAAAAGATGCTATTCATGAAATACTAAATAAAATCATAATTTCTTCATTTTAAAGTGAAACTTCATGTTAATAATCAAATATAATGTCCATAGAAATTTTTGAAACAAATAAAGGAATGGAATTAAAGGTTTTTCCGGTTGAAAATTTTGATTTTAATTTTGTAACGAAGGAATGGAAATCGGAATTTAGAAGCTATTTTTTTATCATTATAATGTATGTACAGGCGAAATATATTATTTCAATATCTAAATTAAAAATAATAGATCATTAAAGTGGCTGTAGGCATTACGAAAGAAATGATTTCAGTAACTAATATTCTAGATAAATTGAAAGTTAAGCCAAATTTTCAAATCAACAGAGAAAATTAAAAATCACACTTTGAAAAGTTTTTAAAAAATCTTCTGGCGAAATAAATTTGTTATAACACATTGTACATAATACTGTTACTCTGCAGACGATATTAAGAAATTTTTATAAAGTTATTGAATTTCTAGGGGAATCGTCAATTGACTTCCAATGATAGTCAAGGTGCCATATGGCATTGCTAAAATTATAAATTTTAAGCCTCAGTTCTTTTAATTTAGACGCGAAATGACTGTTTGAAAGAACATCATGTTAGCACATATTACCTTTGTAGAAATACTGGAAACACCATTCCATCTCTTCTAACGCCAAGCAGAAGAAATCACTTTCGCTCCTTGAGACACTTCAACACGAGAAATTATACACAAAAAACTAAAACACTCAACACTATACGTAAGCACGGAGCCAGACACTTTTAGCAACACAATACTTTCACTTAACAAAATAATCACATTCACTCTCCGATGAATACTGTCCACAATTTATATCCGATGAGCACACTTCCAAACAACATAATCACATTTTTGTCAAAAATATCCCAAGTTCACAAAAAAATTCATGTTACGTAATTGCTATGAAGGTGCTGTGAAAAATTTACACGCAAACACCAGGACCATGGAAACAGTCTCAGAAGTTACTGTTTTTCTTAACCAGGTGTAAATGTCGTTATTACCTTTTTAAGATTACCTAAGACCATTCACGTTCCGATTTTTTTCCTCTATTAGCAAGCATTGAACTATTCCTGCATGCTTTTTAATTTTTCATAACATTTCATTTTCATACCCTTATTGAAGTCTTTCGATTTATTTACAAGCATCTTGATTAACAATCCCCTGCTAAATGTTGAAATCTGTAAAAGGAGCATTTCTTTTTTTTCACAACTCTGTGTTTCAAGATGTTTTTCTTTCTTCACTGCATTTCAGGCAGATTTCACTGAATAAGTGATTTTCAGTCGGCATCTCCAGCAAGTTTCGAGTCTTCTAATGCCATTTAGACTGAATTCAACATATTTATGATACTAATGTTTGACTACTCATCAAAAAATGTTTACTTTACTTTACTTAAATGAATAACTGCCCCCGGTGTTTTCCTACAAAGTGTGGATAAACAAAGTCCTTAAATCATTTGTATTAACAATTAATTGGGTAAACCAAATATTCGCAGTATGAGGTGTTTCTCCATTTCTATTAGGAAGTAATCCAGCCACAGAATTGCGACTCCAGCGTAGGGTTTCATTTTTCAATGCATCTATTATCATCCTTCTCCCCAGGCGCTCCTCTTCGGATGAAAAATACAATTTCCTAAGAATGGAAATGAGATCATCTCAGCAATCGAAGCTCCGCTCTAAACATGGCCTCAAGTTCACTTAATGTCAAATTCCTGAAAAAATAGAGAAAACAATAATGAATCCTTACCCAATGAAAAATTGGATAGGAATTGGGAAATTCCCAATTCCTATCCAAGATAATATTTACAGCCTCTGGCGTATTTTCTTATACATATTATATATATATATATATATATAGGGGGCTCATATCTCCTCTATTCAGTAAGTTTTTCTTAGTAGATTAAATTTTTCACCTCAAACGACTCTCATGTAAATGAAAAGTAAACATATCACAATGTGTTATTCCTCTTTATTTTCCGATTATGCAAAAATTTGTTATGCCAAATCGCGTTCTCGATCACCAAAAAAAAATACAAATTAACTTAGCCTTTTAGCCTAAATTTCACATATTAACTTAATCGAAATATAATTTAACGGAAATACTGATGGTATTTCAATAATTCTGTTTTTTCATAAGCATAACTCAAGCCTTGTAACTGTAATTAGGTAGGTAAGGTCCTTCGAATCGCCTTGGAATCTGACGAAATTTTTTCATTGTTGTCATTATGTATTAGAAGAGAAAATTCTTTTTGTTGCTTCTTCCTTTAAAAAATATCCCTTTTTATATGCACTGGTTCAATTGATTAATTTTATGTTCATAGGTTAAAGTTGTCACAGCTAATACTTTGGCATATATGTAGGCCCAATGTCACAAATAACCGGATAGTAAATATGTCCTCTTGAAACGTGTAATTGTTCATCAGCACAAAAGATAAAAAATGAAGTAGCACTATTAAGTGTTTGTAAATTTTAATTTAGTTTTAATAATATTAGATATGGTTAACAAAGACTATAGTTTTTCATGAGAAAGGCCAAAATCAGTTTTAAACCTATGAATTGATTTTAAATTTAGTCTAACAGAGTCCCTTTTGGCCGAGATTTTTGGGACAAATTAGAATGTGCTGTGAGACAGCATTCAAAGCTACACATTGGAGAAAACAATAAGCATTTCAATTGTTCACGAAACAATACCATACAACATTGGAGGACGAAGTAATATACTGCAGCCCTAGCTCCTTTAACAGGAGGTATTTCATTCTTACAGCAGAATACGCTGCATGGCATGGAAAAGGGCCAAGTAATAATTTCGATGACACATTGAAAAGATCAGCCGACGTGAGCATGCCTCCAACGTCACTAGCACAACCAAACACGAGAATTATTCGACTGAGTGAAAGAGCATAGTTAATGAATCCCATTTGGTAATTCTAATGAATAGGAATGAAGACCAGCGGCCTGCGACTCTCGAAGCGATTTCCGCAAGTAGTTCTCATTACTGGCATTACGTCACTTCATGCTGTCATACCTAATGGGGCTGCAAAATGAGTTTCCGAAGATTCATTCAAAGTCCAGAGTTAAAATTGGTGCCTCCGCAAAACGTATTTAATTTGTGGGTATTTAGACATCACTATGTTCATTTTCCCTTTCCAATAATAGGGACTTTATGTCTATGCTAATGTTGGCTGATTTTATAGGTCACCATATATCATAAATAAAAATATATAAATGATAAATTTGAAGCTAATATATTATGGCATTACTACAATAGATGATTTAGTTTTAGGTAAAGTTCATTGTTATAATAAAATCCACTGAGTAATTGGTGCCGTCAGTTGGTGGAATTCCATGATGACACAAAATATGTAGGTTTTTGCTTTGTTTTATTTCCACCGAATATTATCAAAACGTCAGTTTTCGTACGATCATCGTCATTATGTGGTCAGATGATGTTGTTTTTAATGTTACCAAGGGGATGAATAAAGGGAAATATGGAAGTGATATCGGGGTTTAGGTCATAAATAAAAAACGACCGGGCCGGGAGAAACTAGTAAAGTTTTTTGCAGATTTAATGTTAATATTTAATTTCTCCAAGTGGATGTGATTAGAATTTTAGTGTTCGTTCTTTGAGTGCATTGCTCAGGTAATAAAATATTCATTGCTGTCACGATACGATTAATTCAAAGCAATTTTGATTTTCCCTACATGTGACAGAATTTTTCTTTCACTGAAATCAAATGGATTATATGAAGGAATACTGTCTTCCCAACCCAGAGACTTGCTTCATAGGTAATGTCAAATCGCCCTATTGGTAAAGGGATATCTTTCGAGTTTCATCTTGAGTTTAAAAATATTCCGGGATGCGCGTAAATTTTCCTCTCCATCTGCACCCGGCATGCAGAAGTGTTTTGATCTCCTGCGTGTCGTTGATTACATATCCGATTTCTTGAAATGACAATGGCCGGCTCATGAAATTAATTAGTAGTCATGCTATATATATATATATATGTTCACTCCTTACCCTCATACATCCAAGATACTTTCCACTTCCTCGAAAGACTGAATTCCATCCAACTACCTCAGAACTGTGACGTAACAATGGCTACCATTGACGTGACGTCTATTTACACCTCAATGCCCCACTCCGAAGGTCTTTCCTCACTTCGACACTCCCAGAACCGACGCCCAACTCCACATATCCCTAGTACCGAATTCCTCATTGATCTCACCCATTTCATTCTCATCCGCAATTCTTTCTCCTTCAATGACGATTTCTATCTACAAATGAGGGGCTTCACCATGGGAAGTAGATTCAGTCCCTCCTACGCCAATCTATTCTTCGGTCTATTCGAAGAGTCATTCCTTTCCTCCTATCTCTTTAAACCCTTAATGTGGCTTCGGTATATCGATGAAATTTTCGTTCTTTGGCCCTATGAAATCAATTCCCTCAACTCCTTCATTTCCTCCCTTAATTCTTCCTCCTCTGTCTCCTTTATCCACTATCTCCTCCACACAATTAACTTTCCTTGAAGTCAACATCTCCCTCTTCCAAAATAAATTCCAAACTCCGTTCATATCAAGCCTACCAAAAAGCACAATACCTGCATTAAAATAGTTGCCATCACTCCCATACCAAAATATTCCTTCCCTTCTCCCTTTCCGTTCGAGGCCACCGCATTTGCAATAACCCAGACTCCCTAGACAAATTCCTCTCCAATTAGCACCTTTCACGTCTTCGAAGGGGCTACCCCGAGACTCTCCTCCACAATAAAATCCTAAGAAAACCCTATTCTCCTAAACCGCACCTTCAAAATTATAAAAACAACCTTACCTTCTGTACCACCTACTTCCCCGGCGTCCAGTCCCTCAAAGGAATCCTTAAAGACCTCTTTCCTATCCTTTCCGACAACCTCACTACCACCGAAGTCTATCCAAAATGCCCATCCCTTACTTTCAGATGTCCTCCCAATCTCTCCAGCATCCTTAAAACCACAAAAAAACCCCTCTCTAAACCATGTAACTCATCCTTTTCTCTACCCTCTCCTTGCAAGCGTCCGCGATGAAAAACATGCCCATTCCTCATGTCCCATCCACTCCCCAACAAATTCCTTACCTTCCCTTTTCCTTCAATACCCTTCCCTACCTGCACCACCCACAATATTATATATATTCTCCTCTGTCAGTTATGCCCTGCATTCTACATAGGACTTTCTACCACACCACCAGCATCCGAATGAATGAGTTTTCTCATGAACATATATATATAATATATATATATATAGAGAGAGAGAGAAAGATATCTAGACTATATTTATTTAGGTACAAGATCGAGGTTCTTTAAAGAATTCCACCTTCCGTCTTAACCCCATGACGACTACGCAATTAAAATTTACGATAAAAGTAAGCAAAGGCTTAGAGTATAGCGATCCCTGAGAGTTGGGATAAGCCAAAAAAGATGCGAAGGCTTAGAAAGGAATGAGGGTCACGTGGCCGTGAAAGGGGTAAGGGGGTTTAAAGACAACGTGATTGGTGGAAAACACGTATCTCCCTCTCGCCCCGAGGGCTCCATCCAAGCAAAATATCGGATCACGGCAACTTAATTACAAAAAAAACTTAAAACCGGAACAAAGGAGGAGTTAAATATGGATAAAAATGCTTAATATTTAATATTTTAAAGACTGGTGTTGTTCATATCCGCTGACGCCATTTCCTGCGGGGTAGAATCATTCATTCATGACTTTGCATACATAATATATCTAGGAGTTCACATTGTTTTACGCCCTTCGAATAAAAAAAATATGGTTTGAATTCTATTTTCGTTCTAGACCAAATTTTCCAGGTGTAGAACACACGTGGGTTCCCGTTTCATTCGTGATGTCCTCACACACTAGTTACGTGTATTTCGTGCTGGTACAGAGCTTAATACATCTTTCCAGATGTGTAAACGTAGAAAAAAGTATAAATTACATAATGTAACTGCACATATAACTGGAAACATGGAAAATGAGCTCTCGTCTTGAAATGCTACAGTCAGGTGTCACGTTTTAATGCTTCATTAACTTCGTGCACGACACAAGAAATGTGCGACTGATTGCATATCTTGTGCAAGGTCTGGAAAACTGAGGTTAATTCAACCTTGTTCGACTGAAGGAAATTTAGTAGACAAATTACAAAGGAGAGTCAGGGAAGGAAATAGGGATTCAGCATTGGCGTCCTATAGTAATGGTGAAAAATTAATTTTCAATGTCCTATTTTTTTTACGTACATGCTTTTTTTATCAGGTGTACTACGTAAACACCTTCTGGGAAGTGACTGAAAACATTTCTTGTATTGTTCTAAGGATTTACTGAAAATTATAGGAATTAAGAAAATCTTAAATTTTAAAGACTTAAGAATATTCATATGGAGAATAGAAAAATTTGTTTTGACACCTTATTATACAGGGTGTGTCCTGAAAGTAGTAGGACTGATTTTTTTCCCGCACGCGCGGACGGTCGGACGGGAGTTTTCTGGGTTGCAGGTGGTGGGGGGGACTCTAACAAAGCGCT
>WURS02046804.1:0-11092 GCA_011762765.2 Rhinocypha anisoptera | reverse complement strand
TTGCGACGAAACCCGGGTCGTATAGAAAAAATATATTTTATGTGGAATTTTCAAAGTTGTGTCTCATTTAATCAATTACAGTTAGTAAAAAATAAAAAAATTGCATTTTAAAATTGTTCGTCATGGAATGTTAGCAGTTTGTGTAACTAATGATTATAAAAGAGAGAAGGTCCAACAGTATTTTGTTTTAGACCTGGATGATATTTTTATGAAAAAATAAGTCTAATTATATGTTATTTTTATGTATGTCTGTTTCGTTTGTGCAAGTAGAGTTACTAATCTAGTTTATAACTGGAATTAGACCGAATTACGTATCGTAAACAAAATTTGGTATGAAATTGCACCTTGCGGTTATAATTGAGTTTAGGTCAATTTATGTCATGTATTTATCTCGCTTCTTTTATCTATAAAAATAATTGGAAATAATTTTTATATGGCACATTTACACTTTGTAAATTTTTCAATTCCTGCTGAACTGAAGACTCTTATTCTGGAAATATATGTATCTTACATCCTCCAATTCAGTTTCTATTCTATAGACTTCGGTTTTATATTTTATTTATAATGTTGCATGAATGCTGTAAACTGAAACACTCCTGATTTTTTTTCCAAGTTTATGAGAAGCAATAACCTACACATCCTATTTAGTACGTTCCATTTTTTGAATTTTTTAAAGTATCATGGTTGTCCGTGATCCCTGGATTTTTTCTGTGGTATTGATTTCTATTTCTATGCCATTAGCTTGACAGGCAAAATTTTTCGTAGACTAAAGTTTAATCATTTGAACTGAACTCCATTAGTTTTTATGTAAGCAGTAATTGTTCCATTGTTGTATTAAGTAATTGTAAAATTACTTTAGGTTTAGTGAATGACATATCTCAACCAATGATATAGTTTTTACTCAAATATTGATCACAAAAATGTCTTCTTTCTTACTAAGCTTATGCCAATTATTCTGGGATCATCACTTTGTTAGTTGATTTTGGTTTATGTTGTTACAGCCGCATACATTTACTGACGCTAAACATTCGAGAAAATTAATTGTACAATAATTTTGGAAAGTAATTTTTCTTTTTAAACATTTTATGCAACACACCTTTTGATTGTTAAGAATCCTTTCTCGAGTTAAGTTTACTTATGAGTCTTGTTGAAAAAAAATAATATCAATTGCAACCGCAATTCCTCACTAAAATTTTATTGCATAGATTACGAATATGGTTGTGATGTCACGCGTCATCATCAGGTGTGGATGCGTGACACATTTCTTACGTTACTCTTTTCATTGTTATTAAAATCAACTGACATTATTTATTTTCTTATATCAATATCATTATTTTCTTGAAAACCTTTGAAGATTTTCCAATTTTATTTTTTCTCCTATATACACATGGTGGAATAACAAGATACGATTATTGGAATTCAAAGGAGAAGAATGGTTGACAGTGCAAAGTTCAGTTTTCGACATATATATATATCCCCCCCCGAGGTCTCAGCGTATCTCTAATGCTCGACTCGCAATTTTTTTCTCCCCAGTCGGTGAGTGCGGAGAGCCTTCACGGCTTTATAGAGTCCTAAAAAGGAAACGGATATTGATCGGATCCCAGCTTGTTCAATACACGGAGCGGATAATCCGAAAAAGTCGAAAGGCAATAAGTGTTGCTCCAATTCATTTTGGTATTTTTACGAGCCGTTATCGCCGTTGGTGATAGTTTTGGGAAGTTAATCCAAATGTCGTTCGATTGGGATCGAAATAAATTTTCCCAATCATTTTGATGAAAGTAAGTGATGTCATATATATTTATTGGCTGCAGTTTAATCTAATTTCTAGTCATGCTACAGAGGAATTTGTGACGCGATATTTAATGAGTTTTAAATAATTCTATGTAATAATTCAATGTGTTTTACATTGTAACTAATTAGTCTCGCTAGTGTTGTCGCTGACATTTCGGCTATTTTAATGATACAGAAACAATACTGCTAACGATATTTTGCATATAATCATTCAGTCACAGTTAAGAGTATTTTTAATTTTCCACATCGGCTACAAGTTTTTTTTTAATTTTAATTTTCTGTGTTGAAACGTAATTTTGACTAGTCTCGCGTTCTCTATCAGTTCCATTGTCTCCTTTAACCATTTAAATAAAGCATATGTTGTTTCTAATCCACGTTTTTCTGCATTTATAAATAATGCATATAGTAATAATGATATAAGTTACCAAACATAAAATAATTAGAAAATATACAAATATTTCTTAATGAATGTTATTAACTATTTTTTTCTGGCTTATTTCCTTAGCTAACGTGGCAAGTGCGTTTAGTGGGATAAACTATATGTAATAATTTCCTTTACATGTAGTTTATTATACTTTAATTGCTTTCCTCTGTTTGTCTCAAATTTTCTCTTATACTTAATAGTCTTATTTATACTTATTTACCCAATTAACCTAATTTAACCGCCAAATCTGGCATAATTAACTAATTAAGTTTATGTAACAAAACATACTGAATAGGTTTCCCTTTTACGTTTTAATTGATCTCTCGGCTGGCGTAAATTAATGTATGTACAATGAATCAGAAGGACGTTTATTTTATTAAATATAGTTTTATTTAACTCCTCTACCAGTATAAATATATCATAGTAATTAAAACGAGAAATGAACTTGATTCAATAAACATATTTTTTCATCACTTAGCATTCTCCTAGAGACTGGTAACTTTATGGAAATAAAAATATTTTCGTAACTCATAAGACTATTTATAATAAATGAAATACGTGATTGCACTGCGCTGACCTGTAAAGGCTTAAAGGTAATAAGGTCCCTGTAATTCACGGTCTTATGCGCTGAGACATATTGCATTAATTATCCGAAGGGACGCGTACTTATGCGATAAATAAAAGTCGCACCAACCCCCAAAACCGAGCACAAAGGCATTGAAGGAAAACAAGGACCGAAAAATCCCTTCACCTTCCGATTTCGTCTCGAAAGAATAAAAACCCAGGGATGAGAAAATTATGTTGTTTTAAGGCTTTCAGGAGAAAGGCGAGGACCCTTCAGACCACTTCACCTTAAATGTCGCCCTCTTTTATCACCCGAATCCTATGCGAAGTAATTCGGAAAAGATAAAACTCATTCTCCCCGTTTTTACTCAATTTTCCTCCGTACCTTCATTTTTTTGCTCTGCAAACTAGCTTAACCCATTTCCGCCGCTGGGACAAAAAACAATCAGGGAGACCATAATGCGAGCGTGTATCCTCCCTCGGTCCATGGCAAAAGAGCCTTGGAGATCCTTCGGTCTTGCCCACTGCTGGTCGGAGAGGTAAATATTCCGACCGGGGCCGAAATGGTTAGGCGGTGGCCCCGCGAGTTATGACCTTAATGGCTGGTAGAGGGTATCAGGTTGCCAGCCCGGCCCTGTGGGTTAGTTAGCGAGCCGTGGCGCTGGCGGTAAAGCCGTTGGGTCGGTTTTTGGGGGGACGTGGTTGGTACCGTCGGGGGTCACGCCGCTCCTACGGGGCATACTAACCCTCGGCGGACCATCTCGCATAAATCTTTCAAAGGCCTTTCCGTTAAAAAACACCCATTTAGAGCCTCTTTTCTTCTTCGTTTCCATTCCCCTCGCCGGCAGTCACAGAGCAGGAGTTTGGGGGTTCCATGATTACGGTGAAGATTCCTGGATTAATTCGGGTAGTTCACATTTCGACCGTGAAATTGTAACGGCTGCTTAGCAGTACGTGATGGAAATTGAAATTGTTACGATCATCCGGGGGCTTTTTGTCGGTCGACTCCCCTCTCAGCGGCATTTGTGAAGAAGAGTTTGTGGATATTGCGATTTACCGCGTGGTTTACCGACAAATTGCTCCCAGTCGAGTAATCTTACTGGAGAAGTTAGGAAGCCGTGGTGGTAAGTACTCTGCAGTCTGTTATATATTGATTCGCCTTGATTTTTCATATGTAAACGTAAAGTTCTCGTCTCGCCGACAATGGAGTGTGAGAGTTTAATGTCCCATTTTTTCTTTTCTATTTTAAGTATAGTTTTGTTTTTAATAAACATTCTGTGACTGTAAGCACACATTTTGTGTTTGTCAGTCATATTTTAATTATATGTAATCAAATTGAAAGGTCATCTTAATTTGAATGTAATTGGTATTTCAAAAAAATACCCCGTTGCTCAGGGATAAACGCAGAAAAATCTTAAGTTACCCAATGTTATGCAAAATGCAAATCTTAATGCAAAATTACTTTTAGATTTTATTCTCTCAAACTTTGAAGTTAAAAATTTCAATCTAAATAATTGGTTGAATGTATTAAATTGGTGCTAATTGAAATTCGGGAGTTAAATTCTTGGCCATTAAAATTAAGTAAATTAACTGAAAACATAATTCTGCATCATCATTATCTATGAAATATTGAGATTGGAAATATCATAGGAAAAAATAGCTTGTTAGGAGCGTAGGCTATGAATTGTGGTAAAATAGTATGGGAAGACTTGAGCTCAGAAAGTCTATGAAGACACAAGAAAGTTAGGGGACAACTTGATACCGTGAAGAGTTTCTACAAAGGATTCTCATAATTGATATCCCATGATGGTGTAGAAAGTGGGGCTATGAAGGATGGGGGGAGGGGGAGGTAATGATTTACGGATCCAGAATCGAGAGAGAAACGGGTGAGTGTCCCCACACTCATTTTTGAGGTGGAATTTCGCGGTGTTTGAGGCGTAGGGAGAGAGTGAGAGAGAGAGAGAGAGAGAGAAAGAGTGGCGTATGTGTTAGCATGGGGTTTGTGAGGAAAGCAATGTCCCATGGCATCTCTCTGAATTTATTACCGAAGTAGGATGCCACTCGTTACGTACTAACTTATAAGTTCAAATACTTTCACAGTTTACGTGGATTACGCTAAGCTTCTCCTTTGATTTATAGCAAACTATGCATTCGGTGCGTCAAAGGAGAATACTAATAGGTCCTAAATTCTAATTTTAAAAACATTAAAGTTTGGACTAATTTTATGTTGTAATCGATAAATTCATTGTGGTTCATAATGTCTAATAGAGCAGTATTTTTGCATCTCTGGCTTCCTCGTGATCAAAGAAATTGTTTCAGGCTTGACTTGGTGGAATTCCTCTCATCATGAATAGTTTAAAATAAAATACCGCAATTACACGTAAAAGGTTTATTTAAACACGACCAGGTTCCATGTTACAGCATTTACAGCTGAAAATGTTGTCATGCGAAAACTGGCCGTGTTGAAATAATATGTGAAAATTTGTTATGTGAAAATGTATATGTGAAAATTTATATGTGGAAACACAGTGTTTTCTTTAAAACCTTACATAATTGGTAATCTTGCATGGGCAAAATTTAGTTTTCATGATGAATCGTAAGGGATGAGAAAATGAACTGATCAGAACCCACAGAACTGATCAGCTCTAGCAAAAACTAGGATTTTAATTTTATTTGTCGAATTCTTTTTTTAAGTATTCTTGGTACTAAGTTAGTTGCATGTTACATGCTCTTTTGTTCATATCTTATTTTACTTTTTAATTATTCACCGTAGAAAAGTGTGTATAGTTGAAATTTCTCGTGTTTGTATTTTAATGGTAACAGGCGTGTGTTTTCCTCAAGAAATTGTTGAATGATCGATTACTATCTACTATTAGTCTTGATACAAGTATTGCATACTAACAACATTTTTACCCTGTTTCGGGATAGCATTTGTTTGTGATATGAGCATTAAATGGAAATGATTCACCAAATTGCGTTACGAAGGTGGTAGAGAGAGATTCCTTAGCTCTGTTTCTGGTGACACAAATTAATTATTTCGAAGATGCGGATAATTCATAACTCAATATTAAATATTTCCATTAAAAAATCATCAGGAAAAGCAGCAGTCAAATCCCAATGTTTTGTACTTTCCGTTTCTCTCTGGTTCTGTAAATTTCCTTATTCTCTCATTCATCCTTTTCTTTCTAATACTATCGAAGTTAGAGATAGCCAAGAATTAAAACGTGTCAAGGAAACTCAATTACGGTTAATGACTATTTTTTGTGTAATACCTTAACAAGCTAAAATCGGAATTTACTAATTACTTAGCGACATTTGTTAATTACCGCTAGACAGGAAACTTAATATATCGTAGTTTGGATGCTCCACTCGGAGTGGAATTCATTATCTACTCTAATTTTACTATCAAAATTACTTTTCTTCCGGTCGTTATCCGAAATCAAAACCTGTAGTTTTCACATCACTATCCCGAAAGAAGAACAATAAGGTGTTGTTGTATATAAGTCCTCAGGCTGCCTCCAGCAATGTTATTTCATAGATGATTCTTTGTTGAAAATATCCTTTCTTTATTTTTTCTACACGGCACTACACCATTATGGAGTTGCTATGTATGAAGATAATCGAAGCTTACAAAGCAATCTATATTTTTAACCGATTTCATATGGAAATAATATTTTGGGAAACCACTTTTTTCTATTATCTTGTCTGTGATATTTTTGGAAGAATGAAGTTACCTGAATTTTCCCAACTGTTTATGAGTTTGGAATAAATATTAGGAACATATTCAATTTAAAAAAAAACTTATGAATGTACGAGTATATCAGGCCATCATTACTGGAGAAATTCCGATATTTTTACAAAAAAAAGAGAACCAAGCATTTTACATTCACGCAAACAGAAAGTCATCACTTTGTTTGTGGAGTGTTTCAACAATTTCAACTCCTGGAAACAGAAAATCGGGAATCGTGAAAACAATACAAGTTCCAATCGGGAAGCTCGTTTGTGTAAACCACGATTGGGGGTCCTGGGGATTAAAATGGAATCATATTTGCTTCGGGGCCCGACACTGGGAAATGCAGACATTTCCAAATCCACAAAGCAGGCGCTCAACCGCAGGGGATTCTGCACACGCATCCTATGAAAGGAAGCAATAACTATTCTTTGCGGACGCGACTAGTTTGGTTCACATGCGAGTGTCAGCCGAACTCGCCGCCGCGCGTTGATTGTGATTTCGAGGTCCCTCCCCGACTAATTACGCCGTCTTCAAAAGCGGCGCAATTCCTTTTATTTTGCTCGTGATCTTTATCATCTCCGTGGACCTGACTTACTGCTTGTCAAATCATCGGGTGAGCCAATGAACAGAACAGGAACAGAGTCAATGACAGGAGCACGCACAATTCAGTGCTGTAAACGAGATTTTCCCTTATTCCGTGCAGTCACCGAGCTTTATTGTTCTATTTGAAACTTTTCGAAGCCTCTATACACCTCCAGCTAAACATAGGCTGAGTGATTTTCTGGGTATCATATCATTGGGAAACCACGGGCAGCATAAAGGATCTGACCCTCTACTCTGATCTGTGAAGTGTCACTCGGCTTTGAGTTTAGTACTAGTTGAGCTCTATTGTCAATTATCAAACCGACCTAAGGTTTGAAAATGCAGTTAGATTTACTGTATCCTAATTCGATTCCTATTTATTTCTAGATTGCGCATTTACCTTTAACTTTATTTACCTATTCAGTTAAGTATTTAAACTTTATTGCTTATGCATAAATAGGAAAACCTAAGGAAGCATAAAATAAATCGTTCATATGATTTAAATCGTAGACATCTAAAATCTGTGGTGACAATTCCATTTACTCACCTGCTAACTGAAATATTCAATTTATACTCCCATTCAGAAGTTAATAGTCTGTTTTTCCGGACCAATGGTCCTTATTTTGTTGATGCGAGGTGTTAGAGCATCCCTTAATAGTCTTAAAAACTCATTTAACAAATGTTATCCCAAGGGAATAGGCGTAAATATTTGAAAGAGAGAGATAGTGTTTTCTCTGGGATCTGAAGTAGTTTCATTTCCTCGTCTATTACTTTTGTTCCTACTTAAACAAGCAAGTTCAGTTCAAAACTCTCTTAAATGTTTTTGCTCTAGCAAAATTCGTTGATTAGGCACAGAAATAATGCCAAGTAGCCTAAGACATGTGCTACTATGTTTGAGTGAATGCCACATGTTAATCCATCTTTTTATTTGTTTGATTGCATAATTTTGTAGAATATTTTTGTTTGTAAAAAATATTATTCGCTCCTTCTCTGAGATTTTCATGATGTGAGCATATCATGATAATGTGAATCTATCAAATACAGTGAAAGAATTAAAAAGTTGTGAGGGAAAGTTGGAAAAATACTCAGTACAGTGGAATGGCCTAACCAATTAAAAGTTTAGATTCTCTTCTACGAAGTCTTCGGTCATTGATAAGGAAACATTTAGACGGGTTGAAACTAATTTCCGAGCAGATATATTAGGAACGAAATTAAACCTGGCTAAACATTTAGAGTACTCCTCAGAATAAACGACCAACCCTGGAGAAAGTTATCGCGGTGCTGTATTCTGGCTGCGTTTTTACACTTTAATCTGCTTTTTTTCTGGCTATTGTATCAAAAGCAGCACGGCTGTTCTTTCCCATGCTCGTAACTCTCATGGTCTCCTTCATGAAGATTCTTATGTTTTCTCATTTAAAATCGTGTATATTTACTTGGGGGAGGTCGCAATATTTGCAGAGGCATCAGTTGCCGTTTCAGTTTAATCCTGCTAGCACTGTTTGCCGATTTGAGAACACCGGTAAGGGTGTTAAGGGGAGAGAAAGAATATAAGGTAGGAATAAAGAGAAATAAATTCATGTGAATCCTCAGGATAAGGACATGTTTGAGGAATATTTGAAATATTCCACTGTTCTAAACTTTTAAGAAGTTTTAGTATATAATTTTTTAGTAAAATGATCCAAAACCACTTTTATATTTGGCACAACTCGTTTCCACGCATAGCGTCATCAACAGTAACCCTTTTGGGTCATTTCATAGCAAAACGAACTTGCACATAGTTGACCCTGAAACCCAAGAAATATAACCCTATAAAATGAAATTAAAAGATTTTTAAATACTAACCATTAGTTTAGTTAGTTGGGCGATCTATAAAATGTTCGAGTCGTATTTAAATAAATTAGTTTATTGACAATTTTGCATATCATCAAACAGCATTCAATCTTCTACTCTACCTGTGAGCCAGGTTACCTTGATTTTAGCCGATTATAGATTGAACACGTCTACGACGTAAATTCTCGTTTGAGCGACGATCTGTTTGTTAGAGCCGATCGTTTCCATTAATCGATTTCATCAACCTTGGCCGGTAAATTAGTTGAACAAAAGAAGAGCTTTCTGCGTGACTTATAGGTGAGGATAGAGCTCGCCTAGTATTAAGCCCAACTGCTTGTGAAAATTCACAGTTCAGGTTAGGGGGCAGTTTCATTCCCTATGCAGCCTTTAATTTCCCAGAATGATGCTGCAAATGAAACCTCTATGTTTACTTGGAGGTGTTCAGAGACCCCAACGGTCCTTGAATCCATGTCTCCCGTTCAGTAGTCTAACGTTTCAACCACTAGGATGCCACAATCCCCAGAAAAGTACAATTTGTTATCAATTTTATTCTATGGAACTTTAAACAAATGACTATTAGAAGAAAAATAATTACACCATATTGAAGGTATTAAATATCCTTAGATTATGGAAAGGATTCAACATTGAACACAATAAATGCTCTAATTGGAGAGAAATAAAGACATAATTAATAAAATACTTCACTTTTACGAGTAAAAAACTTTAATAAAACATGGTAAACTGCGTTGACATAAAACTTCATGGTAAACGTAAACTACCTGTTTAGATATTTTTAATATAAGTATTCTGGTTTGCTAGGGATGCAATGGAAAATGACCACACCAACCGCGCTTCTCATGAAATGTAATTTTTTAAAACGGGATCAAATGATAAAACGTGGCTGAAACTTTCGTCTGCGCGAAATAAGGTATTGTAAGTGCCCATTGCTATTCGTAAACTATTGAAACTTTTTCCTAACCTTTGAATGAGATTCCATGAGGTTCAACCTTGAGGAACGAATTAATATTCCTTGTTAAAACTTTTACTCGGGTTTCGACGTTAGTAACGTCGAAGGTCGTGACGTTACTAACGTCGAAACTCGGGTCGTGATTGTTTAGTATTTTTTTGTATGTACGCATCGGAATAGTTTTAACAAGGAATACTAACCTTTGAAGCTAAATGCGAAAAATTAATAAAAACTTAACTTTACCTCCGACTTTTGTGATATATTTTTTTCCTTAGGCACATAGTCATGGGGATATTTCTGTGTGCATTTCCGGGTTTCAGAATATTTTCCTGACAAAAGAAGTATTTTTAATAAAATGCATTTAGAAATTAACACAATGACCAGTGAAATAGAAAGATTTTTCACTTTGGGAAAACACTTTTTTGAAGTCTCCTCCGCCTCTTCCCATGTTCAAGGCACAATTAAGGCGTGGGATTTTTACGTGAGAGTTAAACAAACGGATGTCGGTCCTTCGGACTACTGTTTGCTTTAGAATCGCGCCCGGCCTGATGCTTCCCACCACTCCAGAGTTCGTACTGGAAGTGGGCGTGCTGCCACCTCGTGTTTTCGAAAAGTTAACTTTCCCACTTTTCCAAGCTTTCGACTTGCTCTTGTTCAGTTGGAATCAATTCCTCGGTGAATAGTCGAGGAGTCTGATGCTTGGAAAAATAGAAATAATTTTGAAATATTAAGGTAATTCATGGAATGATACATGAAACACGTCCCTGTTTCAAAGGGTTTAAAAAGTATTGGTGAATCTTGAAAGATTTCTCAGTTTAGCTATTTCACAAAATCACTCATCTTCTTTTCGATAATAGATTTAGAAATCGTATCAAAAATGATGTAGAGATATTTCGATCTCAAGTGTTATTTGGTGTGTAATGAAATAATTTTTCCAATTTTATTTAACTGAATTTACTATGAAGGCATATTATATTCGCGCAAAAATATCCTAATCAAGAAATTAAATGGGTCCGATAGTGAAATCAGGAAATGTTTCAGCTACTGAACCAATGTCTCGCGTTGATTTCTGAATGAGTGGTTACTTCCATATAACTACAGTTACATCCAAGGTGCATTGACCGATGTAATACGCCTCACAGAAATTGCAATTTCTGTGAAGCGTATTACATCGGTCAATGCACCACACCACTCAACATTA
>WURS02046793.1:0-11093 GCA_011762765.2 Rhinocypha anisoptera | reverse complement strand
ACCGTCCATCCCACCTCCGCCCGCCGCCGCCGCGACCGCCACGCCACGGCTTCCCTTCTCGGCTCAGCGATCTGCGTACACCGAAGCTTTCCGTTTGGCTCAACATATGCTCCGGCGTTTTTCTGCAGTCCCGACGGTCTGTGGGCACACACACATTTTTTTCATAAATCTCTCCTCCCTCGATGTTTGTTTATTTTTTCCGTCGCCGCACCAGGGAAATAGCCGCTCTGTTTCCTATAATTACACTTACGTGCGACATGGGAGGGAAGAATTTTGTGCCAGCACTTCGAAAAATTTGCTGGTCCGCGACAGCCAGCGGTGGTTTCTGTTTTCCTTGGTAATTACTGGAAGGGTATTAGGATTTCTGTCCCTTTGGTAGGGTTGGGAATGTCGATCCTTAACGGGCAATTATTTTTTAACTAGGTTGCACACGAAAAAATCCTGCATCCCGATACTTACGGATTAAATCGACTAGAAGAATTTCTACTTTTAATGGTAAACTATCTCCATACGTATTTAAAAAAAACGTTAAACTCCATCAAAGTAAATGATATTAAAATTTAGGCCGCATATCAAAAACATGAATCATAATATTAATAAGCATAACAAAAATGAATGGTGATGTAATCCGCTATTACGTTGATTATTGTCTTTTGTTGAATTAATTATCTATAATTACTACGCATTGAAGCGACTTTTTGAAAAGAAATATTTGAATCAAATTCAAATACCTATACATATGCATGTGCGTAGGAATTAGAGGAAAATGAACTTCGTAACGAAATTTGTATTTAGCCATTTGTGCCTAAATTGTTAGTTTAGTACGTTGAAATAATATTTAGGTTCTTTTTGTTATTCTTCAAACAGCAATCTGCTTCAAGGTAACAGTAAGATAATTATCAAAGCAATAAGTTCGTCCCGAAAATCGAAAACCGATATTTTTAATTTCATAAACCTGTTATGCATGGCGATTAGAATGCATTCTTCTTGTGGATGGGAAGTTCGAAGTATGTCCTCTTTTAAGAGATTGAATATTTGTTTAATATGCTATATCAAGCGAAAATCAATACCTTCGTAAAAGTATTTTATATTATGTATATCAATTTTATATTGCCGTCTAGGACTTTTCTACATATTTTATGTCCAACTACAGGGCCACTGATATAAATATCTTCTACAACTTCAGCATGAATGTTCTTGAAAAATAATACGGTAGTTTTTCTAAAAATCATTTTTGCTTATGTACTTCATAGAGTTTAAAAAGACAGTTTTTCATTCATCTCACCAATATAAGCTCTAAAGATTCAAGCATAAGCTAACCAACGGTCGCCTAAAAACACATTTATTAAGTATATTTGAATATGCCAGGATTATTTATCTTCACAAGATCAGCTTATAATTGATACCACTGTGGCAATATAGAATAAGTTTTGCTTGGCCGGAATAAAAAGGAAAAACTCGTTAACAAATTTTGGAAACATACGTTCTTTTGTGAAAAAATATTCTTCTGCGTCACTCAACATTCGTTTTGTGTTAAAATACAAGATTAATTCTTACACTTTTGATAAAATTTTAGTTCTCTAGAGGCCAATAAAAGAAAACTGTAGAAGATGTTTGAATGTTGTCATTATTTAATGGACAGTAGCAAATTGAGCATGGTGGATGTATATGAATGAGTTCACTTCCCTTTCAGTACTCGTTATCAGTCTCATGACGCTTTGACGACTATCATTTGAAATTACTTGAAGTTTTGGCTATAACCTTACGATAACGATTGGACCTTACCCCACCTTCTGACTACAAACTCGCAAAATCCGCAACATTTAGGCATTTTCATTTTTTTAACGACCGAATGAATAATTTCGAAGAAATATTTTTTTAAATCGATCTTCCCGTTCATCTATCGATTCTTGAATGAGAGGAGGATTCCATGCCAGAGGGAATAACCCCATTAGAAAACTGGCTAAGGTGATGACATTCTTAGCTTAATGATCAAGTTTCGAAGCCATAACGTCAATAAAATTAGTGAAACAGTCCTACTTCGAAAACAGCTAATTCATGAAGATACCTTTATATGCTACCGCTTTACCAAACTTTTATTTTGTCACTAATATCAGCTAGTAGGTGCCTTAAAAATGAATTCTAATAAAATAACTGTCGAACGTCATGTTATTCTAGCTCTAAATAAGCTGATTGATACATGTTCAGGGGCCTCAATTATGTTGAAAAAATACAAATCTTTTTAATATATGTAAAATAATTCATTGCGTATATAAGAATATAATTCAATGCTCAACTGTTAAACTGATTCTATGATTTACAATATCTAACTGTATATATGGAACTACATGATGTTAAGAGTAGAGTTATTTTAAAATGAGTGTTTGGTGTGAATATATGTTATATTCCGGTATACGTGTAGAATTCAATTTATGCAAAACTATAATCACGTAAATTTTATGTTAGATGGCAAAATATTTTCAAAATTTCACTATTCCCTTCGATATACAAATAGCAACTAAGATCATAGTTAAACTGCGAATTGCACAAAACATACACAACAATTTGAGTTGCAAGTTTTTATGCTTATCATTTATCATTTAAGCAATTTTATCGTCATTTACACACTAATAAAACTTCTTAAAATTGTTTCTAAAAGGATTCTTCTTGTGTAAAGTGGCGATAGAAAAGGGTTTAAATCGATGCCTGCAAGCAAAAATAAAGGAAAATATTTTTAATCCTCTTCGATATGAAATATTTCCACACATGAATATAGTAACCTCCAGCAACATGGTCTCCCGAATTCTTTAAGGGAGTGAGAACGGAAAATCAAGAGAGGACATAACAAACATAGCATCAACAAAAATTGGCATTTTATACGACTTTAATTTAACTACAGTTAATAAGTTTAATGTTCGCTGTAGGAAAACTCTGAAAAATGTTCAACTTAGCAACAAGCAATCTAATAATCTCCAGTTTCCATGACGAGAATTTTTGAACGTATGGAATTACAACTAAAAGTGAAGAATATTTAATACCGTCAAAGCAATGAGAGCAGAATACGTGAGCTGAATAAATTCAGAATAATTAAAGTTGTAGTTCAATTAAAAGTTTAAGAGCATACAGAAACCAATTACTGAAATCCATTAATTTAATTGAAGCTGTCCAGGGAAGCACCCTGCCCTAATATGGCACATCCTTTTATTTCTGAATAAGAGTAAATTTTTCTTTCAATATCTATTTATGAAGAAATAATAATTAATCTAAAGATACAAATACTCCACAACTCATAATTTTTTAGAACTTTATGAAATTACCTAAACAAAATCTACTGGACGCGTAATATAATTTCATATTTCTTTCTGCTCTATCTCTCCTGTTCTTTCGATTCTGGGTAAATGGGTTCACGTTGTGCTCATAACTAAGAGCTAAGAACCGAAAAATTTGCCAAAATTGAATAAGATTCATATGCTTAAAAACATATGACCAATTATTTTGCTATACACTACGTAGGCCATGTAAAAACGCATATTCAGAGCCTTTTATATCACCTTAGTTCATATACTAGAGTGGAAGTATTTCAGTCGCAGTATAGTGTCTATAATTTTCGAGAGAATAACTCCCAAGTATGTAAGATATCGAGGATCTCAATGACTAAATATAACTCCTTGGAACCGTTATTTACAGTTCTAGGTGAAAGATGGTGACCGGAAGGGAAACACTCCCAAAATTTAAGGTTTCGGGTCCGGAAGGAAAAAGTAAGGAATTTCAAAACTCGACACCGGTCCACAGGTTTCTCTTTTTCCCTCCCTATCTTTTCTCCCTCTCTCTCTCTCTCTGTCCATCTATCTGTCTCTCCTACTCACTTCAAAAATGTGCAAAGATTCCAAGAAGTAGAAAAAGAAAAATTCTGCGAAAGTTTGTCCATTTTTGAAGGGGGATAAAATATTGTTTCAAACTCGCCCTCCGTTGGAAAGCCGTCAGGACGGCCGAACAAACTCAATTCCGTTAACCATCACACCCCCTTTCCCTCCCACTCCATCCGAAAAGCGCTCGCTATTTCACAAGTCTCATATTAACGCCCCTGCGATAAGTGGCCTTCTCCTTAACGCCACCAAGATCCAGCCACCGTCCAACGATGTTCCCTACCTCCGCCCACTTCTCCTTTCTCAGCCGCAGACTCTTAGCCTCTAATCTGCTCCTATGGTCAAATCGCGAATCCACACTAGTGATGTCTGATGTGAAGACATCACTAGCAACTCGATATTATAGATCCTGAATCAAGAGCGGTGAGAAAGGGGTATTGAACTTGACACTATAGATTAATTATACCTTCATGACTAAAGGATACTCCCATAAATCCATACGGGTCGTATGTTTAAATATATAAATAGACTTATTCAATGAAGTAAACCGTTTCCCCAAAACTTTGAGGGAGCACTATGTAATAAATAGACAATAGTGAAAAGGAAATATTGTTCACTTCAGGTATTTTGCATAGCTTACTCATGTACACTTGTAGGATTGCTTTCAATACCCTAGCACACACAAACTGACTTGTGAAAATGAGAAATGGAGTTAATCTGGTATAGTTTTTTGGATCGGAAAGAGTATAAATGTTTTGTTGTCATGCAGCTGAAGGAAGTTTGTGTCCATATCGTTTCGGGAGGATCAGTCTGATTATTCCCAATGAGTAGCTGCACCGAGATAACGACAAGTTAAAAATTCGCTCTGAAGAACTATTTTCTGGTAAAAAGACGGTAATCTGAAAGTCATATCACGAATTATTTCGACGTTAGCCTCTTTAGTACCAACTGCCGGGATCCCTGGACCCAGGTTTCATCCTTGAGTAACTCCCCATCTGCTAGAAATGGTTTTCAACATTCGAACAATGTAATATGATAAAAAATCATAACGTGAACATAACTTCCTTCCGATGATCAAATTCCTTGAAATGATAACAATGTGAAACGTATCCATACGTCATTAACTAACCACAGATTGATCAACCAAGGTCGAACGGTTTATTTTATTGTTTTATTGGATGAGGTTCATATTTTCGTTACACCTATGTACTGATTTAATTATTCAACTACAACATTTTGGACGTGTCTAAGAGTAAGAATCAAGTTGAGGTTATAGAGGTACACTGCAACGAAGCAATCAAGCGTAATTGTGGTGTGTGCGTGTGCTATTTGAGATATCTCAGATAATTTCCTTGTCTTTTATTGAAGTCAAATTACTTAAACGATGTAGCAAGAGTCATCGATAGGAAGTGGCTACTTACTGGGGTATGTGTCATTGTCTAGTGTGCTTACAGCTGCTGCTCTCAAGAAGTATGGACAATGGAAGAGAGAGAGACCGATAGATCAATCAATACGATAGATTTCCGCCATTTCCTGGAGGCATTACGTGAATAATTTTCAAGACCACAGAGACTGAGCTGAGTAATATTTCAGTTTATCGGATTAAGAAATAAATCAGATAATTGAAAATCTAATATACCTGTAACTCAGAGAGTGAAAATATATAATAGACAGTGGAACAGAACCATGATGTATAATTTCCCGTAGAAGAGAGTTCCTAAAGCATTCAAATGCATTATTTGTTATTACAAACCGAAGAACTATGCCCTTCTGACGTTTTCACTTACAGTAAAAATGAAGGCCAACATGGGATGATTGTAAATTATTCTATTTTCCCTATTACATAGTTATCAATGTTCTCTGCTTGGTGCTAATATCGCAATTCATGTAAAAATGATCTACCTTTTCAAAATTACTAAAAATATTGGTATCCTCACTACTTTAATCGTCTATTTTCGAAGAAAAATATTAATATTATTAATAATGAAAGCTCTAACAAAATCTCTACTTGCCAATCTTGGAATATATCAAGATCTTTTCCTATATCAAGGGTAATGCCGTGGGGGAATTGAAAACAATGTTATGGTAATTAATTTTTCCGGAGCAGTTTCCTTTCAAACGTAACAGAATGTTGTAACAATTATATATCGAAAATTTAACTGACCTGAACCCTGGCGGTAAAGGTAAATCTCTAAATAAAAAATTAAAATAAAAAAATTAAATTAATCATTAAATGGTCCAATAAATTAAATTAATGCCTTTGCCTCTTTGACAAAAAATTACAAAGGTATATCCTCAAATAATTTCATTTATCTAAATAAAAGATATTTCTGAATTGTTTACATTTTTTCACTAGGAAAATTTAACTTGTTTCGTTATAGAAATTTCATAGCGTGTGGTTATTACTTCATGTTATAATTTTTATTTTATATAGCTCCAACTAGCAGAAAATGAGTCAAATTTTTACAATAAAAAATACATATAGGTATTGATCCAAATATACATATTAATATTGTATATCGGCATCCACTAATATATATATACACTATATATTATTCCTACTTATTAAGATTAACGTTTAAATAAGGTTTATTTAGGCATAAACGCAGATTAGGACACACATTAATAGCAGGAGGATAAATTCCTCTGACCCTGTTTTTTTATAAAATACTTAACTAATTACTAATTACTCTGCAATGGTTGGTTGTCACAATTGATAACTTATCGAGATATATGAATAAAGGATTATAATAATATCTCAACCTCAAATGTTTACAACTGGAGTAGATTTTGGAGTGGAGTTAGTGCACATAAACAAAAAATTAAATTGGTTTCGTAGGTGTGGGGTCCCACTCTACGTATTAGATAACACCGTGCTGCTTTATTTTCATAGCCTTTTACGGGAAGACTAGAGTAAAAGAATTAAAAAGTGAAATCTGAGAAAGAAATAAAGGCAAGAATATAAAAAAAGAAGGTTGCAGCGCTTGGTTTAAAACACTCGTCTAGAAAAACTACAGTATGCAGCATATTGAGCAAAAAATCCTTTCATATTCATTGAGGCATATTTTTATATCAAGTTGGGGACATGAATATGGATGTGATGTTCCGGAAAGAAATAAATCTAACACATTATTAATTGGCAAATACAGGTAGTTATCAATTGACTAACAAAGAATTCAGATAAAAAAAAGCACTACACTTGATGTGAAAGTATCAAGACTTGTTTGCATTCTAATATCATAAACAATTTAACTTTATATTCTTAATGAAAAATGTGGCTAAAATGGAGAAGCATATCCCGTGTATTTTCGAATGGGATCACTACAAATATGAATAGCTATGATCCCTCCATGTTTCTCATGTTTACACCGTGTTCGTTGGCTTCTGCCGACGAACGAACGCGGTGCAAATCCGATCAACATGGAGAGATCATCTAATCCACACTGCGGAATACTCCGAACGAATAGCCCTGAGATTTTCGACAACGACATCAGCGCATCGAATCGTCTCGAAATATCACCCGTTAAAATTTTTAGGGGAATCATCTTCCGGATCCCGACGTCAAAACATCTGATATTTCCAATCGCGAGGTCGCAGGAGGAGACTTAAAAGGTTTTCTTCAGTTTAAAGTCGAAATCGTGAAGCGGTCAAGCAATAGGCGATCAGTAATTTCTCCCGAGAAAGGCTCGCAGTTTACGAAATGAGTTACGAGGATGGAAGAGTGGCGACGGGGAGGGAGAAGTGAGGATGAAGCATGTGTCCTTACCGCCCCAGGTGGTGCTGGCCAGGAGGACGATCGCTCTGACGACGGCAGCGGCGATGCAGGAACTGGCCATCGTGGCGCCCCTCGCGGTCATCGCCTCAACCCGGGAACGCAATCGTCAACACGATCGGCGAGCACTGTTTTCCCCCCCTCTCTCTCTCTCTCTTTCCACCCCCTCCCCGACACTGCAACACTCGTGCCACAACGACGTTGAACCCACTCCGAAGGAGGCACTTATCATTGACGGCGAGAGCGAAAGGAGTAGTGACGGAGGGAGGGTAGGTGAGGGAGTCCGGGAGTGGGAGTTTTTCGCAGATGGAGAGAGGGGGGAAGGGGGGTGGATGGATAAAAGGTTTGGTTGCAAAAGTACGATGCGTCCGGTTGGTTCGGTACGAGCGAAACAAAAGGCAGGCGGTGACGATAGAAAAAAAGGAAAGAAGGAAAAAAGAAATGGGTTGGTCCCTCTCGGTGCACGCACGACACTAGGATGACCTCGTGCAAGGAGTTTTTCTTCTCTTCTCCAGCCTTGTATCCCACATCTCTTTCTTTCTCTCCCTCCCCTTTGCACTCGCCAAGACCTCCGCACCCGCGCGCTTCCCCTCTCCTCGTCTTCCTAAAGGCTGGACGTGAAACACTTAAGGAGATTGCATTTCCCTTTCTGTGTTGAAGTCGAGTCGGAGAGCGGCGGGACCGAGCGTGTGTCACTCGGGTGGAGCAAAGGAAGAGGAGAGAGAGAGAAGGGCTACTCTGCGTCGGAAACTCTGAAATGTCGCGAAAGGAAACGGAGAAGGTTGAGAGGGAAAAGGGAGAGAGGGAGAAAGGAAGATGGATGTGCGGGAAGGAAAGTTTCCGAGAGAAACGAAGGAGGCAGCGGAGGGGCCTCTCAGAATTGAAATGTAATGAATTTCACCTGATCTGTGACGGTTCATCTGTTAAAATGAAACTGAAACTTGGACACTGTCAAAACTTGTAAATTCCATTCTTTGAATATTGACACGAGCGCCACTGAAACATAGTATGATTTGGATGAAAGGTGAAGTCTTTTTTACTGTAAGGGCACCCAACCTCGTCATCAGTGGTCGGTCGCTCAGAACTGAAATGCAATGAATTTCACCTTGTCAGTAATGATTCATCGTGTAAAAGATGAAACATTGAAACTCAAAACTTGGAAATTTCATTCTTAAATATTGATGATACACGCTCAAATGTATGATTTCTATGAAGAGCACAGCTTTTTTTACTGCAAGGGTACACAACCTTCTCATATGTGGGTTAAATACGAAAACTTTTTCTTGAAAACTAGATACTACCACGCGTGCTTTGTGAAGTATACATTGTGGTTCCTGATTTCAGTTCCCGAGTTGGAAAATTTTTTTAGTGCTAAGGATCAGGTTACAGGGAGTAATGAGAAAATTTTAAAACACAGGATTATATTTAAGATTTGTACGACACTAAGAAAAAAATGTTTAACTCAACTGTCAGGAGAATCCGATTGGTGTTGCATGAAGAATGGGAATCAGACTCTCAACCGATGAAACAGTATTTTGGTGACCAATGATGTTTGAGAATAAGTTCTGACTACACGCGAGTTTAGAAGCAAGTAATAGACACAAAAAAAATCCATTACAAACTACTAGACACGAAATTGCATTTGTACGAGGGTGCAGAAAATACCATCGGACGCAGTTTAATAGTCGACGCCATTCTTCGATAATTAAATAGTAGAGACGGCGGGGTCCAACGTCATAATTGGCATCCAAACGTTTGTGTCATCAATGGAAGTAAGGAAGGGGTGAGAGAGCTGTTCCAAGAAGTTGCGAATTTCGTTTCTCTTTTGTCTAAAAAGGGAGGACGCGTTGCATATATACTTTTAAACTGACCACGAAAATAAAATTGGTCATTTCCAAATTGATGCTCCATCATATAATGTTAAAGAAAGCGAGGGAACAGAATAGGTAGGGGATTAGGGAATGAGTGAGCTGAAGAGAGCGAAGGGGAGGAAGTGGAAGGGCGGAGGAATGAGTGGGTTGAAGGAGAGGAAAGATAAAAAGTGGCGTTGAAAGAATTAGTGTTTTAGAGGACTTGTCCAAAAGAGGGGGAGGGCTTAGAGGCGATAGGCTTTCTTGGAGAGAGAGAGAGAGAGAGGGACGAAGGAAAGGAAAGGAAGAGAATAGATAACATCAGCGTTGTAAAGAGGTAGAAGAAAGCGAAAGTTTACAATGTTTTGAGCGAACAAGTTCCCCTTTCTACTTTTGGAGGTAGAATTTTCAGCCCGCCACCCCCCCATTTTAAATCTCCTCAAAATATGGCGGTTATGCCCTCTTAATATTTCAAGCTTTTCAATTTCTTAACGAAATATTTTACCGGTGGTGTGGATATCCGACGGTTGGGGGGCGAGGAACTCCTTTAATGAGTTAATTAGTTCACATTGTGGAACGAAACTCCTTGGGGCTTAAGGAAACTGGTGCTGATGTCCCCTGGCGCGTGATCTTCAAGCAGAGGTTGCCGCAGAACTCCGCCCTTCGCAGAGATCGAAACCCAAACATGCTTCAGCGCAGAGGAGCTTCGAGGAGTTTGTTACTCTTTCCCACGTATTACGGCTGTATTCTCAGTTTCAAACCTTTAAATAGATTAACAATACCGAAGTCTGTTCATATTTATATGGGGAAATATTATGCCAGTCTGATTAAAAACACTGCTTCCGTAATTTTCAAATAAGTACTCGGGATGGGATATGAAATTTTTCAGTATTAAGTGAGACACAAACTTTGTAATTTCCCAAAAATATATTTTCTACACGACCCAGGTTTCGTCACAGGTGGGTCGTGTAGAAAAATTATTTTTGTGGAATTACAAAGTTTGTGTCTCATTTAATCATGAAGCAATTCCACCAAGTCACGCCGGAAACTACGCCGTCCCAGATGTAAAACTTGTCCCCTTTCAACTCCTTTCCTTCCTCACCCAATGATGGCGTCTCTACCTCCTTCCGGTGCCAACTGCCTTAATAAAAATCTAATTTACCTCCTTGCCTGCAATCTATGCCATTCTTATTCCTTAGGCGAATGTACCACCCCTCTTTTAATCCGCATTAACAACCACCGATTCTCTACCAAATCTGCCTCCTTTTCATCTCTTCCAATCCCCACCCACTGCTAACCCCATGTCCTCCCCATTGATAATTGTTTTTCCCTTTATGTCCTCGAAATCCTTGTGGCATTCTCCAATGTTAAACTCTGGACCCGAGAACTTGCATACCATTTCTTTGCGATACTTTTCCTATCGCCTCCCCATTCTCCCTGCCACTCCTTTCCCTCCGTTACGTCCTCCCCTCTTTCCCCTTCCCCTCCGCCCCTATACAGCACACCTTTCATATAATCCTCAATCAGCCAGTTCTCTCAGATTGACAAAGGGGCAAGGAGCCCCGAAATATTTCTCCGTTATGTAAGTCTATCTTTTTCCTTGTT
>WURS02046774.1:0-11093 GCA_011762765.2 Rhinocypha anisoptera | reverse complement strand
GGTAAGAGCTTCGTTTTGTGGTCATGCATAAAAAATTTTTGGAAACCAACAGGAACACAGTTTGCGATAATTGAAGCAATTTGTGACAATCTCATGCAAAACAGTTTTTGAAATTTGTGGGAACTCTTCAGAAAGCAATCTTATCATAAAACATATATTTTCAAGAATTTTCTCATTCACTTTTTCAACCAAATCATCTTTGACAACAGAAGGCTGCCCACTCCGTGCTTCGTCGTGAACACTGGTTCGTCCATCATTGAATTTTCTAACCCTCTTTCTCACCATCCCATCAGTCATTATACTTTCACCATAAATCTCTGCAAGTTGACGATGAATTTCAGCTGGTTTACCTTCTTTGCATTCAAAAACTGTGTTACAGAATGCACTGCACAGTCGGCAGGCTTAACATTTAAAACAATCACTAACAAATGTAAACACAACACAATTCGGCTGTAATGGCGTTAGTCGAAAGACAATGAACCATAGAGATGAGTACGCATGTGCAGAACTGCAACACAAGCGTTGAGGTGGCGGTACAAAGAAACGGTACTTACTTTCCGGACAAGCCTCGTATATGGGTTGAGCTGGAGCCAAAAACATTCTGATGATTTTTCCATTCTTCATCTCCGGAAAAAGTTAAAGTAATGACTGCTTTTTTTTTTCCTTCCCACTCCCCCTTGCAACTCTTCTCCCCATGTTCAGTCCCCTTTTCCTTTCAGATTCTTGTTTGCACAAGCTTCCCCCACCAAGATGCATCGCTCCCCCATTTTCCTGCAATGAACTAAACCCACCTGCGTAGCAGGCTACTCAGTGTCAGCTAAGTTGCCATGAGCATGCTTCTCTGTGAATATTTTAAGGTTTAAAGTGATATTTTTTACTTTCCGTTAATACTTTGCCTTTTCTTTATAGATAGGTATGGGCACTACATAACCGTTAAGCTATGTTTAAAATAATACAATTCCAGGTGGTGGCGGTGGCGGCGGTGGTTTTGGTGGACGTAGTGGAGCTGGTGGCGGAGGAGGTGGGAGACCAATGGGTGGCATGGCCAGAGATGGACCAGGATTCACGGAACGTGGTAATCGAGGAAGCTACGGTCATTTTGAGGAGCAGGAAAGAGAGCGCAGAGAGAGGAATCGAGGAGCCCTGGGAGGAATAGGCATGGGACATGGTGGAGGGAGGGGCTATGGTGGCCCTCCTAGAGGTCGTCCAGAAGCAAGATCGCCAGTTGATCTTCCACCACCACCACCAGGTGGTAAGTATTCTTATTTTTTGAAGTAGATATGCCACTGCTGTTTCTCATATAAAATTCTGTCATTTCAGTAATTATTTAGATTTTGTTAATGACTTAAGTGACAAGTGTGATTTTTGTCTAAGCATAGTGAGTCCACACTAATATCACAGGAGATTATTTTAGACATGCTTCTTTTATGTGTTCTCGAGCTGAGTAATATGTTTGATGCTCAGAAGTACTTTGTGGTTTGCCTTGAGTCTTGACATACAATTTATTTGTTTTTCATATTTTAATCACTTATTATACATTCTCATCACCCTAGAAAAAGAATATCATCTACACCTGTTAATTTTTTAAATAATTCGGGTAAATATTTTTTGTCTTAATGCAACAGACTTCTTGTTTTCATTTACAATAATATCTCTACATGTTTTTTGTCACCCTTGGAATTTTCCATAGTGCTGTCCCAGCTTCACATGCCATAATTCTTCAACTCCGTTTTAAAGTGTAAATTTTAAAAATGGCTTCAGCTTATTGATATTAGGTTTTATATATATTTCTGTGGACGAACATTCAGATTCATCAAATCAACAAAAACTTGGGCATGTTTGCATATACCAGGTAGTAGAGACTAATAATAAAAGGGCCAATGTGACATATTGGTCTCACATTCTGTCAGTGCCGATATGATTGCAAATTTTCTAAGTTTGGTTTCTTTTTTTTATATGAGCACGAATATATATTTTCAATCATTACTAGCTAGAGACTGAAGTTCCTTAAGGAAGTACTCTTTTGTGCAGTAAACCGCTTGTTACAAATGGAGTAACTCTGTACCCTACCTTTAATTCACTGTATATTGTATGTGAAATATTATAATCACTAGCCTCTTTGAAGCTGTAAATCAGGTGCAACTGACAATGTCAACTGGAAAAATGGGTAATGAACATGGTTTTTTGCTTTTCATTGGAAAGACTTAACTTTCATTAAGAAATAGCTAAATTATGATTCATATTGAATCCCTTATTAAGTTTTGTGTAAAGCATTGACATAGTTCATTGTTAAGGTATCATATCACATTTTTTTAAAGTGCTATTAAGTGAGTTTATGGTGCAGTTATGGACATTTTTCATTTTTCTCAGATTCAGAGAGACCAAGATTGAAATTAGCTAAGAGGACTGTAACAGACCCCCTTAATCAAGTTGCTGAGACAAGTCAGAGTAGGTCCATATTCGGTGGTGCAAAGCCCCGTGAAGAAAAACTGCCACCCGAGTGAGAAGTGTTGTTAAAGAAGCTTAGGGGTTGGCAATGCTGGAGGGGTTGGGTCAGGGATTGTTTATCAGTGACAGCATAACAATCCACCCGACCCCACCTATCACAGATGGTGAGTATTTTTGAAAGAAGATGCACATTACATTGTAATTTCTATTAGAGAACTAAGTGCCATTGTATCATAGCCACACCTTTTAGTTTCTCTAATATGGCTTTTTGGGATTGCAAGGCTGAAAATGTCACCTTTAATTGAATTGAAATTAGTCAATAGCAACACCACTCCATATTTATAATGTTTTATTTTTGAAAAATTCTTTAACAGTAACCTTAATTGAAGAATGCAGCCAAAATATTTTTTACTTTCTATTGAAACCTTCATTTCTCTTCATTGTATCTATTTCCTTATACATATTGAACTAATTTTTCCCTGTACTATACTGTACCTTTTGCCTCTATTGTCTTCAAAATGGCTATCTAAACCTAAGACACATGTGTTTGTCACTCTTGGTTTATTCTTGAAAATGGGTTTCAATTGAATTCAAAATAGTTAAAAATGCAGGTTGACAGAAGTGTAATGTAACATTTTCATTCCTATATCATGTTTCTGGTAATGGAATTTATTAACCTAAGCTGTACTGGATTCAAATTTTAAGACTACGTGTCAAGTATATCTGTCTGTGCCAGTTTTTTTTATGTTTGCTTGTGTGCATGGCTGAAGAGTTACTTTGGAATGGTGTGGTAATTTTTAGAAAACCTGAACTTATTACCTAATAATATGGTTGAAACTCTAAATTTTCCTCTCCATAAATATTTGTCTGAATATACACTGCAAAGAGTAGTTCCGTATATTTAGGTTTTCTATCCGACTGTTGTTTTAAGAAAAACTCTAATTGAATGCAACATCTGTAGCAAATTGGTTTGTTAATGTGAGATTTGGAAATTTTGATTTTTAAACATTGCTTCTCAATGGTCAAGACAAGATTCTTTTGTGCCATATTTCAATAATTTATGCCATTTTGTACATGAATTATCAATTACATTGAAATTGTTACAATAACATTTTTTGAGTAATTTGTCTGTAATTTTATTCCAATGTTTTACAAAGTTGTTGATTCTAGCTACATTTATGTCATATTAAAGATTGATTTATTTGTGAAATAGAAATCCTTACTATTGTGTGTCAATGTTCTATGAAATGTAAAATCTACATAGTGTTTGTAGATGGTGGATATCAGTAAAATCCAATATCTAAATTTTTCTATTGGTTGGCTACTTTTGTAAAAGCTTCACGTTTTATGCATATTATTTGTTCAGGAATAAAGTACACATCATTTATGTAAATATACCGATGTAGACTTAAAATGTCATTCTGTTGCATTATGTCCATTTAAGCTACCACAAGCTTTTTTTCATTTAAATCATTATTTAATAATTGTATTCAATAATGGAGTGGTGATAAATATATCTATTTGAAAATTATCTCCCTTGTTGGGTTTTAACTCAACTTCACATTGAAAATTTCTCTTTAACTGCATTAATTTAAATTGTTATTCCTACGTATATAAAGAATGAATGATATTGTTTATATTGATAAGTAAATGATAAAATTTGATTTTATTAAAATTCATAACTGATATATTGTGCACATCTAAACATTGTACATACAATATGAAATCCTATTACTGGTTTTGCATATCAGTGTTTCCTCTGTCAACTATTCAAAACCACAAAATAATGCATTAAGCATACACTCATATATGCTTAATTAGAATACTGAAAAAGTTGTGACACTTTAATCAACATTTAAAAAGGTCCATTTGAGATTTAGTCATGGTCATTTGTATGTGCACAAAAATATCTGGAGTCACAACTAATTTTCAGACTCAAATCAGAGGAATCAGATATGCAATTAATATGATCAATAGTGATAAAATGTGTTGGAATGCCAAACCAATAAATACCATTTCTTGTGAATTGATGAAAACGGTTTCCATTATGAAACTTTTTTTTAAGTTGGTTACAGTATACAAAAGTTTTCGCTGTGCAATTTCACATCTCATCCTTGACCTTTGAGTCAAAGTTCATATCAATGTTTAACCCTCTTATTGCCACCAATATTTAGCTGTACCCGGTGAGAAGTGCCATAGAGATTTTGATAAATTGTTAAACTTCAGCAAATAAAGTACTGAGGAGTTGGTTTTTTTAGATATTCATTTCTTTCTTTAATAGTAATATTACTTTATTTGCCTTGGAATCCATTTAAAATAATGTGCGTAAATATTTGAAGATGTTATTCTATTGATTTGTGTCCATCTAAGCTATCCCTAGCATTATTTTTTATTTCAAACATTATTTAATAATTGTATTAATATATAATAATGTATTGTTATAATAGGTTTTATGATTTTTAAAAATTGTTTTGCTAGAGCCAATGTATTGGCCCATGTCACTAATAGGGTTAAGATGAATGTGCAACTGCACCATGTACCACTCTATGTAATCCATAGAGTGATACTTTTGTAATATCCATTTAGAACAATATAGAATGAATTTAATATTTATTAATTTAAAAAGCACATCAAACACAAATGATTATGCAGTAATCGTGATGAAGGAAAATTTACAGCTAGGGTTTGGTTGCTATAATCACATTAAGAGAAAGAATAATATATGTATAAGAGAAAAGCCAAGGGAAGGGAATCTAAATGCAAGCTAGTTTAAGAGGGAGGTAATGTACTATGGCAATCATTAGGAAATAGATCAGCAGAATTTTGAGATGCTGAATTAATTTATTATGAGTACCTTGAGATGGAATATGATTGAAATTGATATTTTTTACTCTGACTTTTTTTTTATTGCTTTCGACAATTTAATTTGGATAGCTGTGTAAGTAGCTGAATTCAGTGTTAATTTTTACCATAATATGTATAACATACATCTATTTTTTTCTTTTATAAATTTCACAGAAAGACACAATGGCAGTGACTTAGGTGAACAATCTCTGGAGAGGTAATCTTTGCTGGAATAAATTGTATTTTTATTGAACTTCTTAGATCCCTTTTATAAATGGGAACTTCCCTTAAATAATTGATCATCTAGAAATATAAAGTGCCCTGGATCTATTATATGTTAACTTTCCCGTAGCCTCAAGACATTTAGTATAAGGGATTAGGCTCTGATTTTTTTAATACAGTATTAAGTCCACTAAAATGAGTATGGCCTATGGTGAAAATGGTTCTGCCAGTTGTAATGAGTGGTCATATCTCCACTACCACCATAATAAGTGGAGTTAGGCACAATTAATAATAATCTATTCATCTTGATTAGGAAGCATATCATGTGCCATGATAGATGTCATCAAACAAATTAAATAAAATAAAACACACACAAACAACTATAAACACAGAAAAATACAATAATACTCTAAACATTAAAATAGACTAGAGAAGTCAAGATCATAATACTCCTCCAGGGAGTAGAGGGGGTTGGAGATGAGCTAGTAATAAAGAACCCTACAAAACACCATATTGGAGACTGTTTTGGCAGAGTTAGGGAGCATATTAAAGAATTTAATTAGTAAACCCCCAACTTTGTATGTTTTGCTTAGTTGACATAATGGTATATCTATGGAGTTTTTATCTTTGGTATTGTGATTTTTCATATCAGCCCTAAAAGAGTACATGTTCAGATTTTCTTTTACGTGCACTATTGAGCAAAATAAAAACAATAGTAAACTGTAAATTTTTCGACTGTTAAAATGAGGTCCACAGTGATCAAGTTGACTTACATTGGCTAAGATTCAGATGGCTTTTTTCTGCATCAAGAGCGTTAGTTTTACATGGGATGAATGGGCCCAGAGCCTAATACCATAAGTGATGTGAGAATGAAAGAACACAAAATATGCATAAATGAGGTAGTCCTTGCTCACATACAGTTTCAGCTTCCTGAGCAGAAATAAGGCAAGTTTTTTCCTGATGAGCATAATATGTCAATTTTGAATCTAGATGAAGTCACATGCTTTTGTAGCTGGATTTAGAGTACAGAGAAGAAACTGAGTTTTGTCTGGGTTTAGGAAGAAATTGTTGGCAGCAAACCATTCGTTAGCTTTTTCAAGGATGACTCGAATTCTATCCACAGCTTCACTGTGATTGGAGGAACTATGCAGGAATGTAGTGTCACCAGCATAGAGGATACAGTCAGCAGTCATATTGGGACACAAGTCATTGATCATGACAAGGAAAAGAAGGGAACCCAGCACAGAGCCTTGAGGTGCACCATACTTGACATTTAATGATTTGATTGTTTGCAGATTGCATAGACTGACTGTTTGCACTCTGATAAATTGGAAATCATGAATTTGAGTTCAACATCATGAAAACCATAATATTTCAGCTTGTCAATAAGAATTGTGTGACCCACACAATCAAACGCTGAAGAGAGATCACAGAGTGTGAGTGCCAAACCTTTTTTTGTCTTCAAAAGCCTTGACTATCTGTTTCATGACATATTCAACTGATTGAGTTGTACACTTCCCAGGTCTGAATCCAAACTGAGTTGGCGCAAACAGGTTTAGAGTTTTAAAGTGGTCTAGGATTTGTGTATATACAACAGATTCAAAGACTTTACCAACAGCAAAAATAATTGTAATTGAATGGTAGTTACTGGGAGAATGAATGAATATACTAAACAATATAGCTAATAGCAACTGGTGATGCATTAAGAAATTGCCATTTAGTTCATCATTCAAAAAATGTTCTTTTTTCATCAAGTGCTCCATTCCTATTTTACAATGAGCAGCTTCATTCATGTACCCAAAAAAATGTTTGCTGCACTGATATTTATGTTTACTTAAGGATATGGAGTAAAAAGTTAACCCAGAATTTTTCAGCCTCAAACCAGTAGTTCACTCAGAATTTAATCTTCTAAAGACTCCTGGGATTTAAGGGCAAATGCATTTTGTGTGTATCTGACACTCTGCAAATGAGTTGGTACTGTGTAAGGCTGTGTTGAGTGTCACTTGATATACCCGAGTAGAGAGGATTAAATATTACAAGGCATAATATAATATTAGTGATGGCCAATATTGTTGAATAAATCCTCCTTGACTCTGTTACTAAAACTGCGAGAAATGCTATATTATTCTCTTCCTGGCTGTCATAACCTGATAATTCTGAATTTTAATTTGCCATTACTAAGGTAGGTAGAATATGAGAATTTAGTGCTACTCCTAACTCCAGAAAGCTTCGATTTTTTTCTACAGCAGTGTTTTTTTTTACTGTAAAGCTACATAAAAACACTGCAAGCTTACAGCCTCCTGCAAGAAATAAAAACGTATAGCAGAACTTGAATGTTGAAATCATTGGAAAAATCCCCTAAATACTATTGATATTTCGAAATAAGTAAGAATTCAGTTCATATGGTTTATTTAGTAGCAAAAATGCTTCATTTTCTTAAGATATTAAATTAATAGTAGTAGTATTATTTTTCATAGGGTGCTTCAACGACAATGGTTATTTTGCACTTCTTCAAGTCATAGAAAAAACCCATCTGAACAAACTCAACACTCATGCCCTAGGTGGGACTCAAACCCACAACCTTTGGGCTAGCTGGCAAGCATGCTACCCACCAGGTTGACCCGGACAGCTTAAATGAATATTTACAACATAATTACATACTGTGAAATTAACATTTCAATTTAGAATACATGGCAATATATGCAAAAGGAAGTAAATAATTAAGTCTCCTAAGTTAAGACTTTTCAAATTGGTCCATGACTGCTCTCCACTGCTCCTGTCCACATTACCACACAACCAACCCACCACCCTCAACTTTCCTCCCCCCCTTCAGTCATGCACTTCTCAAACCAATTAATACACACTACACACTCATCAATGTATATAAGATTGTCAAATTCAGCCATAAGACACCAGATGAGGATGGTTACCATCAAAACTGGTCATTTTCTGTTTAATATAGTGGAAATATATAAAAGTATTGAAGTTAATATTGTTTACTGTTGTCATTTTTAGCCTACAATACTTACCTTGTAAAATTGAAGGTCAATAAATTATTATTATTGTTATTATACATATACTGAAAGACTGTATGGCACTAGTGATGACTGAAATACATTATTTGTTTTAGTGTATGAAAATTCGGTGTCCTCATTTGGGAACACGGGGCACTTCTATGCTAATTTTACTATTTTTCAATATTTTCAGGTCGCTTTTCCATGAAAACTCAGAACTTTTCAAACTGATACTGGGGCAGTAGAGTATCTATTTTCTGAAGAGAAGCTAACTCAATAACTATGCCTCCGGATAAATGTAGAAAATATTGAAGATGATTTGCTAGGAAATACCTATGTAGGTGACATTGCAGGTACTACTGAAATTTTACATGAAATAGGCAATGAAGACTCCTCAAATTTCTTCTAAAAGAATCCATAAAGAAGGATAAAGCTTGCCATCTGTCAGATGGTCTGAAAGAAAAACTAAGTGGTTTCAGTCCTGTAGACAATTTTGAAGAGCTTTATTCAGGAAGTTGTATGATCGTAGAGGAAACTGGAAGATATGCTAAGGTTTGTAGAAGAAGAATAAATTGTACAGTTCAACCTGATGAGACCCGAGTCTGTTGTATTTTTGATCTTTACTGACTATAATAAATTGTCTAATGAAAGAGATTATTGCTCTATGTGGTGATCTTGGTATTAAATTAGTGATAGATGCAATAAGTCATAACATATTTCTTGATCTGAAACCCTATTACATTTAAATGATGATAGGAGGCAAATGAAAACAAAAGTGACAAATATTTCAAAATAAACCACTAGGGGAGACTATCAAAAATGAAGTCTTCCAGGAAACCCTATCAGTCAATGAAATGATTGACTATGGATATGGCCCCATAAAAGACTCAAACTCATATGGCTTGGATGTAAGCTGCGAGCTTTTATGTGGTAATGATGGCTATTGTCACAACTTTTTATTGTGATTGTAGGAAAGTGAAAACTTTGTTGTTTTCACAAGGAATTATTACAACTCACTGATTTTGTTATATTGGACATCTTCGGGTAAATTCTCTGCGAAACCAATAAAGATTTTTTTACCTATAATAATAATGTGGCTTCACAAAGTTGAGCCTAAATCAATTGAATTCACTTTTTATTGAATTGTAGGAAGAACCAGAAGGATGATTATGATGAGCTACAATTGGGCTCTAAATTAGTTTTGAAAATGTTACCCAATTGATGATCCATACAGCTACAAACTATTTTTTGACGACTACTTTACTAGTCATGACCTGCTCACTGAAAGAACTATGATTCTATTCAACTGGAACAATAAGAAAAAACAAGGAAGTGTCCCCAATCACAGGTAATGTAATGAAAAAGAAACAGGATATTGAGTTAAAATTTCACAGGGAGAAGGAAATGTTTGTCACAAAATGGATTGATAACAAGTATGTTTCACTGGCAACTGAGTTTGATACTGTGCTCCCTACAGTCAAACTCCAATGATGGAATGGATAGCAGAAAGAAAATATGTTCCACATTCTCAAGATATGAACACATCCAAGGATTTCATGGGAGGCATTGATCTTCATTAATGGCTGCTAGAGAAACATACCATTGCAATAAGAGGCAAAAATAGGCATTGGTGCTTTTTTATGAGGATGGTAGATATGACTGTTTTAAATGCATATCTGGCTTTTAATATGTGCAATGATTGCAATTTTAAGTTGAAAGAATTCAGAAGATATAGCCAGAACAATATAGATATATTTCCAGAACATACTTGAAGAAAGGTCTTGAAATGAGATCATCTAAAGGGAGATTTACAACACTTGTCTCATCCCTCAGGGATAATGTGCAAGGCATAATATATGACCGGAAACTACATGCCATCCAGAACCATGAAAAGCAAAGATGTCAGTTACAGAGCTGAAAAGGAAAACAGAAAATACTGTGGGAAGTGGAATCTTCTGCTCTCTATTGAATGCTTTTCCAAATATCACACAAGGCCTTGACTAAATTTGGCATACTTTTTTGTGAAATTTTTGTTTTAATATTTTATAAATGTGAGCTTTTGTAAAATAAATAATAATTCTGAAATGTTTTGAGTTTAGTATTGTCAGTATCCTTTGTCATTTTTCTAATAAACAGTATGAGGATAAAATAACTGCCAAGCACCCAGTATCCTCAAATGGTGATGGCCTCAAATTTCATATCTATGTCCTAAGTGAACAAGATATCTTCACATTTCTTACAATTGGGTTGCCAGGATAAAACGTTTTGAAAATTAAGAATATACATCAATAAAAAATACATTCGGTGCTAATGGGTTTAAGTACACATAAGTAATAGGTTTAATTTATCCTTTAATATATTAATTAATTACTAGCAGACCTGCTGCCTGCTTTGCAGGCAGTCACTGTCTGGCATTCTCTTGAGGTGAACTTCATGTTTTTACTTTATTTTGCACTTCTCAAGTGGGAGTAGTGGGAAATGTGTGTGAGTATATGTTTCCCAAAAATGAAAACAAATTTTAGAATAGTTTGTGAAACATATAAGTAAACAATTTGGAGTAAAAAA
>WURS02046763.1:0-11094 GCA_011762765.2 Rhinocypha anisoptera | reverse complement strand
CGGGCCGGGGGGGGGGGGGGGGGGGGGGGGGGGGGGGGGGGGGGGTGGGGGCGGCGGCGAGATGGCGGGTTCACTTGGAAAACCGGTCGGCAGAGATTATTTGTGGAAAAATTTTGACTTTGAATTCTTCCTCGGGAGGTATTCTAAAAGCATGAAGTAAGAAACGACAGTTGCAAGAGTATTTTCCCAAATCCCTACAAACTTTTAGGAGGAGAAATGCAAGGAGTATTTGATTGATTATTCAATCATGTAGATGTTAATTGCTTTCTTTTTTTTGTAGATGTTAATTGTTCTTCGTAGATGTGAATTGTGTTTTATAAATATCTATGTGTTTTTTTTTAAACGTACAAGGGGTCTTTTTGTGTACTATTTTCTTTGTAATTGTTGCACATGGGCCATATTAATGTCATTGCCACCCGACTTGTAGCCGAATTGCAATATGTACCCCTAAATAAATAAATAAATTAGTAGCCGGCCTATTATTGATCCGAGGAAAGGATATCTACTGCTGAGAACTCGTTTCCGATTATTTCCCTTGTGTTATAACTTTAATTTGCATGCTACCCATTTTAATACTCTGAAACGTCGTTCGGTCAAATTTAATGAACGGATATAACAAAGGTAAAAAAATGGAAGATTTATCTTCCGTTTTGCCGTTGTTCCGTTATTATAACTGACGGGAATAGTTAAGCCCGGGGGTGGCAACTAACCTATGGCACGCGTGCCCAAATTGGCACGCGGAGCAATTATTTTGACGCACAGAGCTGGGAGGGTGCTACAGGGAAATACCAATTCATTATCACAGAGTCACAGAATTATATAACGACTTGCAAATGAACCGACTGATTTGCAGACTTTGACGACTTGTGTTTGCTATCATTGTTTATTATAGTGTCACCGATATATTTTCCTTTTTGTTTCATTTAAATTATACTATTATCATAATTTCATGTTATTTCACGCCGTAGAGCAATGTAACTTATACCGATGTAGATTTTGCCTTACATTTCATTCACCTCATTATCTTTTTTATGCACATTAATAAAATATTTAAATAAATAATAGTGATAAATTCAAAGTACCTAAATGATTTTGATTATCGTATGAAATATCTATTTCTTGCGAAAACATTAAAACATTCCACCCCTCTTGTGGACAAAAAAAATAATAATAATGCTGTCTTTATTGTTCAGGCGAAATTAGGACCATAAGTTCCTCTCTTATATTTAACCTTTTACATTTACTTTAAAAACACCCATGACCTGAGCGGGACTCGAGCGGTTAGCAGGGGGACACGCTACCCACCTGTCTAACCCTAATAGATATCTCTATCTCATTCGATATGTTAGCACGCGAGTCAAGAGTGTACTGTCATTTCACAAACTTTGGCACCCGTGGTTTAGCCCACTGTGATGGCGGAAATATTAAAACAGAAAATTACAGACTGAGGTTTGATCGTGGGTGGTTTGATTCCTGGTCTTAGACCCCGCCGGTGACTGGCAGGTTTAAATGCAGGGATAACGCATGTGAGGAGAAGCGTTATTATGCATCCGGGTGTTTACAGCTGTGATGGGACACCGAAGGTTTATAGAGCATGGACCAAAATATAGTCTTGAAGAAACTGAATGCAAGTTTTCTCATCGGAGATCCTTCCATCGGAACTAAGATCTCCTCCACCAAGATCCCCTCTTCCTTCCCCTCCCTCCTTTCCCCTCTCCCACTCCTCTTTCCGAGAAACCTACGACCCTTCCCCGAGAACAGTACTCTTCTTGTCGCTGTCGAAGGTGGTCCATCCGCCGAAATGTCCGAAATAATTCCTGTGAGTGTCCTTTTTATTTGTGTCTCTGTTCTAAACAATATCGGTTTATTTGCTTATATGTGAAATGCGCTTCGTCACCACCAAGATTTTCCTAGTGTAAATATATATATATATTTATATATGTATAAATATATAGTATATATATACACACATCCTTAATATATATTTTTCACATTGATCATCCTGAAGTGTATTCCCAACCGCACGTGGTTCTCCTCCATTCGCTCCAGGTAAAATTGCTTCAATTACATTTTATAAAATTGCTTGCTTGGGGAGATTTCCGTCCGTACGAATGCACTGCATTACTTTCTTTTATCTGGGTCATTTTTATCACATGGCTTCCACCGATTAAAATTAGGGCTCAAACGGTCTCTGGATACATCACCGTGCACTTATAAGGGCTTCTGAAAACCTTTCGCCGTACGCCGTTGCATTCTTCACTCCCCCTGTGGCCTTTAACCGTCTCCATGCCGCGAAGAGAATGCCCGTTCCTTGCATTCCTCCTCCACTGTTACACAACATTTTTACTTCAATTGCTGTCTTCTGTATCCCGCTAGGGATATATATATATATATACTGATATTAAAGAATGACTCACATTATGAAGAGATATTTCAGGACCTTCTTGCCCCTTCGTCGTTTCTCAGACCGACGAAGGGGTAAGCAGGTCTCGAAATATCTCTTATTACCTGTTTCTGTGCGTGAATGTGTATAAGTGTGTGCGTGTGTTCGTGTTTGCTCCTCGTCTGAGTTTTCCTGAAGTATGTATATATACATATATATACACACACATATATATGCATATATATATATACACACATATACCACAATCACATATACACACATTCGTAAAAAACCTCTTCCATCCACTTTTGCTCTTTTTCACTCATTTTTTCCCAGTAACTTGAACTCAACTCAGAACTACGATACTTCATTCGACTTCTCCTTCTAATGTCTTGGTTGTCAATTAGAAAATCTACATTTCGTAAGCCACTTTGAAAATTGGAAAAAGAATTTATCGATTCTCTCTTCGGTGCATCTCCGCGTGTTTTGCTAACACGTCCCTTCTCCCAAATACCTTACAACTGTTATCTTTTTCGTCAAACGGTGTTCTCCATAAAAGTTGACTATTTAGTATGTTCTAGGTGACGGTTCTCTTCTTTCATATTTAACTTTGTCTTCCCGTTCCTTGAGAATCACATCGCTTTCCTTTTCTTAAGATCCTACTACTTTCACTGATCTTTTAATGTAACAAACAAAGATACGTTTTCAAAGGTAAATTGATTAATCGTTTCTCAGTCATTTTTATCCCTGCCCCTAATCATCATTAATTTAGTGATACGCCACACGTGAATACCCTTGTATTAAATTTGTCATTTATGGTCAGAAATATTTGTACCAAAACATTGCCTTCAAGCTAAGGATAATGATATTTCTCATACGTTTTTTGCTGAAGCAGTCAAAAGTAGCACGCTGGCGAAGAGATTAGGTGAATTCCTTTCTCATTGCTAAAAATGTATCATAAAACATTATTGTTCTTTTTTTTCACACGGAGGAATTCAATTGATTTCAGAGAAAATAGGATTCAATTGGACTGTAGGTCATAATAAGTAGGACTTCGGTAGTTATTTAGAGAATTTTGTGAATTGATATGGAAAAGGACGGATAAATTGAAACAAATTAAAAGGAAGACTAATCTACAAGTTTCTCTTCGCATTCTCTCGTTCTCTTCGCAAAGAAGGTCGGAAAGGTGGATGGTAGAGGTCATAGGAATAAATGAGATATTAATGGTCTTAAAAGAGTATTTTAGTGGAAAAGACAAATGACGACATCATTTTTCGATTGCTACAGTGGTATCATAATGAAAAACATTACGATTCCCGATGTTTTAACCTTAAATGTGGTCACGCTGGTTATTTTAATGAAACGTTTTGTTACGAGTGGTCTTGGTGATATAAAATGTCCTTGCTGACCATTTTATTAATCAAATCACTCACTACGTGACTTAACATATTTTTGTATTTTAATTTCATGAAGTATGCGACCGACATTGGGGATCACTCTAATGCTTTAAAATTATTAATTCTTTCTCTCCTTTTTCATTTCAGAGCTATTAAAAGAATTCATTGATTTCTTTTAATAACTCCGAGAATTGAATGATCTGAAGCGGAAAGCGATCGATTTATTTTAATATTTAATTTCCTTTCTAATAGCCAAAAATGTATGCTGGCACTGGTTACTTCTATGAATGTTGTGTGAATGAGTGTTGGAACTTGGATCACTGTACTTTTGCCTAAGATATTTCTTATGATGATTTTCAGTTGATTTGGGAAAATACTTCCGTATTAGCTGAAAATTGTCGCTCAGTTATGAAGATTCGTAAACTGAAGAAAAGTAAGAGCCGAAGAACAAGTGATCGAGTTAGCTACTTATTTTGGGGTCAAGCCGTTAAATCTTGGCGCACCTGTGCCAAAGCAATAAATTTTAAGTATGAAGAAAAAAAAACCGGGATTTTGCGACAGCAGTTTCAGCGGCTTGCCTCAACCGAAATCGAGTCTTTTGAGTGCGACCCGCGGGGAATACTCTCTGATGAGCGAGAATTAAATCTCGAAAAATTTTGGAATTAAAAAAAAAATCGACTTCGGATACTCGAAAAAAAGTTTTTTTTTTTTTTTTAAATGGGGCCCGAGCGCACTTCCCCAGGGCTGAGAGAGATTGGGTGAGCGGACTTTCGAAAAATATCCATAATCAAAATGACCTTGGGGAGATGAAAGGGCGCGGTTTCGACTGGCTGTCTCGGTGTGCTCCCCCTCCTCCGTCTGGAACCCCCTATCGCATTTGCCGCGCAGGTCCGTTCGAATTTCGCCGGACTTCGGCCAATAATCAAACTCCCCGCGCCGATCCATGCCAGGTCGAACTTTCGCTCCCGTTCGGCAGCACTCCTGCCGACGCTCATTTGTTTGGAGTGTCTGGAACGATTAGCACGTGTGAGGGGCCATCAAGTTCGGGAGACGAACATCTGGCCGCTCCAAGTCGCGAATCGAGTCCTCGTTTCCCCAGAGAAAGGCGACGGCGGCGAGATTCATTTGGAGTGCCTACTGTGCATCAGTGATCGGAATTTACGCACGGTCCATGCTCTCAAAGTGTCTTTTTTTTCTCCTGCGAATCGTGTCGAAAACATTATTTGGCTCCGTGAATACGATTACCATTCGACAAGAACATATGTACAATTCGATTCGGAGACGTTAAAATCCGTTCTGGTAGTGGTATTTTTTGTTTTATAGGGTGTTTCGACGGCTGTGGTCATTTCGCACCTCTTCAACTCATAGAAAATACCCATCTGACAAACACAACATCATTGCCCAGGGCGGGATTCGAACCCGCGACCTTTGGGTTAGCCGGCGAGCACGCTAACCACCAGGCTAACCCGTTCGGCAGAATCCGTTCTCTCCAATATTAATCCGTAATAAAATCCTTTCTCTCTCTAATAAGATTCCTAGTTCGAATACCGTATATGGAGAACACGTTTTGTCTTGAGGTAACAGGAACTTCCCTTGAACTGTCACACCTGCGAGATGATGTCTATCGATGGCTCACACGAGTCATTTTGATCATCAATTTCCTCCCCGTTGTCGTCGCGCGGGTATTAAACGGTCCAAGGGTACAAACGCTCTCAATATTTGAACCTATAGGATCCATATTTCGGATCATTGATTGAGCACATTGTCTGCATCGAGAAAAAAAGCCATCACCTCTCTCGGCGAACAATCGCACCGATCGCAACCAATACCCGAGGAGGAAGCGAGGTCGCGACCTTTGGATTGGGAGGCGGACGCGCTGCCCATAATTTCAACCCGGCCGGCAAAAATCATCGCGGAACACCGGGGACGCGACGAGCATTTGGTCACCGCCACCTGTTATGATGATACTGGCTGGCACACCGGGTATTAATCTTGCCGAGGTCCCCATCGACGTTGAAACTCGAGCCCATTGTTCCTCGAGGGAAGAACTTTTCAACGCTCTCCTGCCTCCACGGGAGAGTTTTTAACATTTCACTCCCGTTAAGCCATAGCGCGGGTGAGCGCGATGGAAGTGGACTATGGCTCGGGACAATGGCGCTCCCGAAATGTACCGTTGCGTATCTCCCCGTGGGCGAAGAAGTTCGTTGTGCGCGGGGAGGTGGGGTTTGAATGAATTATCATCGGCTACTTTTCCGGACGGGAATGAAAAACATGGCTGGGGGATGAGAGAGAGAGAGAGAGCGCTCGCGGGGAAGAATTTTAGCGTATTTTGTGTTTTTGGCAAAAATCCCAGGGCACAATGGAATGTTGTCGCCTTATCCTTCAAAGGCAAAGGCTTTAAGCCCGAACGATTCCTGGAACACATTCCGACCGGTTTTCCCATTAACGAGGACGCTCGTTCTCGTATACTGCGTAGACCTGTTTACCGCGCCGCAATGTTTAGTTCAACCTCCTCTGTGTAGCGATGCGCCCTCGCAATCCAGCTTTCCATCTTTTTTTTTTTGGCTCGGAATCCTTTAAACTCCGGAGGAATCTCAGGGGCCCGCCTGACGGGAATCAGGATTTTTATCGGTCGGAATTTTTCTCACTTAAGTAGCGACGGTCGGTTGATAAGAATTTCCTTTACGAATTCACGAGCTCACTTTCCCGATCTGTTAATCACCGACCGCTTGTAGTTGGAAATGTGTCTGATCAGAAAATTTTCATTCAAGGGATTCACTTAATAAGTGTTATCAACATTCTGGCCGGGAAGAAAGAATTGTTTTCTGCATTTGACCGTGTCTAGCCTATTCCGATTTAAACATCAGAATTCAAAATGATTGTGGAAACCAGCTGAGAACTTTCTGCAGTCATTGGAACTCCTATCAGTTAAAAATTAATAAGGCAGGCAAACAATTTGAGAGTGCAATAATCTTTTTTCTGATTCATTTACTTTGTGTATTGAAAAAGGATCTGTAAAACTCTCAGTATTTACTATCGGTACTTGAAGTGTACAAAATTGGTGACAACAGAAACATTTAGTGCATAGCAGACGCATCAAAGTAAAATAGAGATGTGGGCTTCGCTGGTTGACTTCCTACCCTGTTCTTAGGGAAGGACCCGTTAAATCTTTTGAGATCCTTAAGCCAATGCATACCGCCTTTTAACTTGTGAGGAGCAGATGTTCTCACAGACGTCTAGAGACTTATAATCTACCTCAGGTTGGGGAAGAAAAACACAGGTAGCGAAAACTCAGCGGGAATCGGCAGATGTTCGAAATATTTATCACTTTAAGAGTTTTTTTAAAAATCTTTAAATTCCCATTTTTTTCCTGGAGGCTTAGATATTCAGCTAAAAACGGATCGCCCTTAATAAAAATACTCAAGTTCACTGCTACGTTAAGGTTAATCTATCTTGGCGGCCATCCAGAATAAACTGCCGATGTAGTATTTTGTCTTAAGAGTCAACGAAGGCTGAGGTCATTTCGTTATAAACGTCCACCTCCTGTTCCTACCGCTGAATGGCGACCAAGTGACGTGGGATCCGAATGCCTAAACGGGTCTCTAAGGTCATTTCAGAGATATATCCAATGGAATCCAGTGGCATTATAACGTAATTATGGTATTGAATTTATCATGCTTTTTCATTACCTTTAATAATATTTTTTTAAAATAACATTAAAGTCCCTTAGTTACAAAGATAGGCATCATAAAATAATTTCTTATTTTTATCCGCTGATATTACTACCTTGTATTAATGTACCTATGTGATTGTAGGGCATTGTTTTTATTCAAGTAATTATAAAATGACTAAATTGATGAGGTATAAATGTAGGAACATGCCTGGTGAAGATTACCTAATGCGCTATTTTTTCTGCCTCGAATGTGTGTGTGTGTGCTTGTGTATATATAATCTTTTTTAAAGATATAAATTATAGGCAAGGAATTCTAACAAATAGAAAAATCTGATTCCGATACAGAAAAAATTGTTACTATTGTGACAATAGTATCACAGTCCTGAGTACCGTGCAGTTTCGGGTTGTAGGTTACTATGTGAATGAAAATATATAAAAAAATTATCATTTAAATATTTTTAGCATGCCTCATAATTTAATAATAGAAACATATCTCCGTGAGAAACATGAACCAAACATTGCCGCCTAGTCTTCGCCATTTCGTAACATTTTTTTTCAGGGCAAACATACTACACAAGGAACTTCTTTTCTGCGAGCAAAACCTGAAATTCCCACCGTTGTCGGTAATGAACGGCATAACAAGATGTTTTCGCACCGAAGTAACGGAATGTGGGTGCATCGATGTGACCTTTAAACGCCTGGTCGACACGAGTAATAGGCTCCCACACCCAAAACTATCGGGTGGGAAACTTTGGTAAGGGTAAAAGTCTCACGTTAGCGTCGACGTGGCCGATAAAATTTTCCTCAGGTCTCTCCAGAATAGGCCTGATCACATTTTTGAAAATAAAATAATTATTCCACGTCTACAGTGGATGAAATCCATCGTGAACATTCATAAACACTAAATGACGATACCGGAAAATGTTGATGGTGTTGTTATCGTTGAAAAAAAAGAGTAACTGCGTTAAAGTTTTACCCGGGTGCGAATTTCTCAACAAAAATAACCTGAGATGTATCCAATGGCTGTACACGTGTGATGTTCATAGCGACTAAGGTTACACCAAGGAAATATTTTTCAGGAATTCCTAATGTGAAGGATGAAATATAATAATCATTATTTCGACTTGTGAATGTTTAAGAACATTCGTTTGAACTTTACACTCGATATACCAACACGCTAAAAATTTTCCTTCTCAAATTTGTCATCTTTCATAACTATGACTCCGAGGACTGATCCATCGATTATCAGCGTTAAAATTCATTGGTTAAGGCAGCCAACACACCGTAAGCCACTCCAGTAAAATTTGGCATCTCTATTTCACAAATAAACTCCATTCCACAAAAACTGATGATCCGAATTATTCTCTTCAGATTTCATCCCTTGTCAAATTTCCACTGTTTTTATTTAACTTTTATTAAGCGTATCGTGTGTAATTCTATATATTTTTTCTTAATGACTCTGAAATTGGCGAACGTACTTCATAAGCATTGAAGAGCGATGTATCTAATGGGTGACATGTTCAGGACTTTTAGATAACCACACATATCACCTAAAATGAATACTACTTTTGTCTGAATCCCAAGGTCCAGGTTATTGAAATGATATTTAGCTTACTTAACGGTAATAGCTTATTGGCAAGGGCCTTTTAGGGTCCTCTATAAGCCCACATATGCATTCCTTAGCTTCTCTCATGCTTCTTTTAAAACGGCGTTGACCCACCCCAGACGCGTTTCCACGAATCGTTCACTTATGCGTCGGTTTTGCCAAAGTTGGGTTGGCCTGTGGACGGGGAAGCCAAATCCGCCCCTCTTCCTTCCTCCCTCTGTATCGTGATACAAGAGAGAAGAGGTATGAAGACGCTGGGTTACATCTGCGCTGCAAGTTTCTCCCTTTAAAAGTCAAGGGAGCTCATCATCTGAATGATTATTATGGATCTATTCACTTGACCGAAGAAATGATCGTCATGTCAAGATATTTCGACAATGTGGTGACCGGAGAGATTGTTTAAAAAATTCGTAAATTGTTGAAAAGTGCGCTATATTTTTTACGACTTACCGCGAGGTCAAACTTTGTCCTTAGATTTTTTGATTTGTCTTTAATAATTGTTTTAAATATGCCGGATAGCGTAAGTGTGCAAAGTGCCCTCCTACAAAAATGGACGAATCCAGTATCTTCCATATTTTTTTACCAATGAAATTTAAGTTAGGTATAATCACAGACTACGGTATTCTTTAGTCTATGGTATGATGTAATAGGTCTTCCGTTGAATTAAAGCACGTACGATAATCAGAAGACCCAGGGGAAAAAGAAAACACATTCCTGATAATGCTATTGATGTAGTGAAACTGGCCGAAGAAACCATTCGCTGTAGATTTGCGAAGTTTTATTCCATCTTTCCCATACGATAGAACTTCACAAAGTATCGACCTTAACTGCCTCTGAAAATAGTTTTCTTTTGTGGTAAAAAAAGCCTTGCCAATTGGCTTTAAACACCTTTGGTTGCTTAAATTTTAAACGATTTCAGAAAACATTGGAACACTGAATAAATTCTATTATCTCAACACAGCCGCGGACTAAAGTCAGGATCTAGTCGGCGCGGAGCAGTGAAAGCTGCGTGTTAACTAAAAGATTTTTCCAGTATTTTCCTCCGCGCCTTCTGGTTATGCACCGCATCCTACCGACCCTCATATATGAAGATTCTGCATAGTAAATCAGCAATGATATTGCATATAATCTATATGAATATTTATTTGGCATTAGGAATATTTGTTTCCCTTCGTCTTAAATGCATCATTGGCCGGTTTGCAAACAGGGAAGAAGGCAGAGAAATGTTTTACTTAGAATTCCACATCCTTGTCTCTTTTATGGTGTTCCCCACGACTCCTACGATCAGTATTTCTTTTTTAGTCTAACGCTTGATTCATTTATTTATTTAAAGCGAATCATGCATAGCTAATGATGATTTGTAGTTTAACTAATTACTTCAAGTACAAATATGGAAACTGATTAACCTTAAAATAGAAGCCAGAGTTTAATACTCTGAATTAGATTCGATGACTGATAATCCATTTGCGTTAAACTATTTTAAATGGATGCTCACAGGAAATACATCAAACCCCAACGTAGGCATGATCATCCTATGCATATATCTATATGATAATTGAAAAAAAAAATCAGCGTGATATCTCAACATTTTGTGTCCAATTAGCCCATCCACCGAAAAATTTTATTGGTGTAAAGATCTATGAGGTGAACAACGACTTTACAGCAGTAAATGTCATCCCTGTCGTCAATTTCGACGTCCTTATCTTCCGCGATGTAACAGGTGTTGATCTAATTTTCGAAAATACCGCCGGATTTTTCTCGGTAACAGCAGAAATGATATGTGGATTCGACCCGTTTTGTGCTTTTACATCTGCAAACTGCGACTTTCAAAATCGAACGCCAGTCGCATTCCCATCGGCCAGATCTTCCGCATCCCTGGCGCATCGAGATTACATCCCGTGTCTCCCCCCCCACCCCTCAATTCCCACATTCCCGCGGCCTCCCCTCACAGCCCGCATCAGCCTCGGGGTTCTTCTTGGGAGATGAGCGAGGTTCCTGGGAGTGTGAGGGCGGAAGTGTCTGACCTTCCCCGGTG
>WURS02046752.1:0-11094 GCA_011762765.2 Rhinocypha anisoptera | reverse complement strand
TTATGTAGAATTTCAAAGTTTGTGTCTCATTTAATCATGAAGCAGTTCCACGAAGTCACGCCGGAAACTATTTCCTAACTCTATGTTCATTCAATTTCGTTCCTGGGTAGGAAGGCGAGCTTAAAAAACTTCTGAAAAAGTCTGCAATCAATTCCCCAAGCATATAAGATCTAGTATACAATGAAAAATATATTTTCAAAGTATTTTTTTAACCTTAAAAAGATTTGATGAGATGCGTACAAAAATTTTACCAGACATGATGACAACATTTTATACAAATGCTGTACATATTTTCAGCAAGATGCTCTTTAAATTCTTGATTTTCCAAACGAGCCTGGAGGACTAATGCTATAATGCCATCATTGTAAGTGCCCCACCTTCCAGAGCATCACAGGCCAACCTTGTCAGATGGTTGTGGTTAGAATGAATGGAGGAAAAAAAAACGATACTCACTTGTAAAGAAAACTTTTGACTTTATCCTGATACATTTTCATATCATTGGGTCCATGGTCTGGTTGATCCTCTTCCAAGGTAGTGTAGAGAGCAAAATTCATCCAGTATCTTAGATTGTTAACCTAGAATGAGAGGAGAAAAAAGCAATTGCAAGTAATAAATCATTCACTCTCTTGCCAAATCCCTCATCATGAAGTTATATTTCCAGATTGACACAGTTTCAGGATGAGTTCATGCAGAGCTTGGAATATAATTGATGATACCCAGGTGAATCATAGAATCCATCAGGGACAAATACAATAAATATAATTTGTACAAATTTGCACAATGTAATCCCTGACTAAAATTATAATGAAGCTTGAAGATAACAACTTTGTATTAGTAATTTTGTTTATATGTTGGGTCGACGGCTATGGTGATTTTGAACCTTTTCAGTTGGAAAATGTAACCCATTCAGACAACACAACATGCCATGCCCTGGGTGGAACTCGAACTCGCGACCTTTGGGTTAGCCAGAGAGCACTCTTCCCAATAGGCTAACCTGGTTGGGAGATAACAACTTTCAAGATACAGATTATGGAGGATGGAGAAGGTAAAGACGATAGGAAGGAAGACAGGATGAGGTGGTGAGCATAGTAAGCAATGAGATGATATTTGAAGGCATGAAAAATGAATGGAACAGTTAATTAAAGGTGATGATGAAATGTATATATCAATACTGATAGAAGGAATGTATGTAAGGCAAGTGAGACCAAGGTAGGAAAAGAAAAGGCATTTTAGATGGAATGATAGATTTATCATGAGGAGTAGAGATGTCCTTAGTGTCCATCACAAACCAGTCTTTAATTGGAATGTCACAGTAAAACAATAAAAATTCTAAGGCTAACAATAAAAAAAATGCATTGAAGAGGTAATAACTGATAAAGATAACCACGTGTTACTCACATTTCCAGAGTTAATTCATTGGTGGTTTCTTCAGTGTGATCTTTATCACAAACTTATCAAATTGGAAGGTATGACCAACTGAAACACACCATGATCCATTTAAACTGACCAACACCAAGAGATGCACACCATGAAGAAGAAGATCACAATGAAAACATTTGCACTGCTTATTCTAGCAATCGACTTAAATGTTTGTGGAAAGCAATCAGATTGTATACTAATAAAGATTCTGAAATTTAAGTGGTCTTTTCATCAATTTCAGTGATGCTCTCTACAATTCAATCACCATGTCAAACTTTTTGAGTGAAAAGTCCAGTCTCAATCTTAAAAATGACAAAATTACTAGAAATAACATCAACCATATAAGTCTAAATTTGCTCGTCAATCATGACCTGCAGATGAGCACTTACATTGATGATGTCCTCCAGAAGGATCTCGGCATCAAATGTTATTTCCATGTCATGATCTGGGAAGAGGGAAATCTTGGTGACAGGATCGCAACCAAGACCACATAACACTCCAGTCAGCTTAGTCCTCTCTGGATTTGTCCTGAGAAATGAATGCCACACAACGATGAAATGAAAAAGTCAAGAACTAGGTGAAGTGCATCATGAAATACATTTTTGTTCACTGGAATCATAAACCGATAATGACACTCAAGGACATTTAACTGTCCTCAATATTTTGTACAGGATGACCAGGAAATATGCTAGTACAACACACACTATACAAAGATTTAGGTAAACATTTCATGTGAATGTAGTTTTATAAGCTCTTCCATGAATTTAATGGTGCAGTATTCTCTATATTTTTTGTTTCCTAACTGAATTCTAGGACTATGTATTTCTTGTTTTATGTTTCATTGTATTTTTATTCCAGGACATAAATTCATTAACTTTTTAAGACCTTCAGTTAATTTCTTTCACTCAGATTACTGAGCCCCAAATGTAAAACTTTTGTTCTTGGTGGATTAGATGTCCTGAACAATAAATCATTCATTGATTCTAATTTGTAACCAAATGATTTTGTACATTACTTGTGACAAATAAGAACTTATAATTGCTTAGACACACCTGAGTTCTGCATAGGGGCAGAACATGAGAGCAAGCAAAGCAGGCAGACCATGGATGTTTGGCATGAGGGTTGTATGCCGCAAATTAAGCCGGCTGCCTTCCTGATTCTGTCCAATGGTGGCAGATACCAATATCCTGCAGAGAGACAGTAAATGATTCTAAAATGAATGAATTTGCAGTGGTGGCATTTTATATCTTAACCCTTTTAGTACCAATGGGCCAATCAATCAGCCTGAATTTTTGTTTAATAAATAATTTTTTATTAAGTTGTTTAGGAAATAAAAAAATAAAAATAAAATATTTAACTTACTCTATAAGTGTTTGGAGTGTAAATAAAAAAAGTTGAAGTCAACAAATTTATTTTAATGTATATTATATATATTTGAATGTGTAAATCAACAAATTTCACAAAAAAGCCCGGGATTTTTTGCACATACCAGGTGATAGGGGCTGGCACAATAAAAGGGTAAAGTAGGTGAAAATCGCTAATCATTTATTCCATCTCAACATATTGATGATCTCCTTGTCTTGATGACAAGTTGACCTCAGATGAAATCCACTGGCATACTGTGAACTCCTGTTCAGTAAAAAAAAAATTAAACATTGAATTTAGCCTTTTTTGCGTTAAGCTCTGAGCTAAATTGTTACAAGAGAGCTCTTAAATGTGAAAAAAATGTGATAATCTTCTATATATCTCTGTTATTAAGAGCATTTGAACTGATCAGTGACCAGTCGATGCTAATTGGGAATTCAGAAAAAATTTTTTGCTTCCTATTAAACGATTTGACAATTATTTTGAATTTGATAAAACATTATCCACGGATTGTGTCAAATGTGTGGCGAGTTGAATTTACATTACCTTGCATATATATTAAGAACATCTTAATGTTTGTTAAGGAAAACTATTACGGCCCCTATATCGGAACCCATGCTCATCACACCAGGCAGGCAAACGCACTTAGGTTAATCCCACATAATACATCATCCCATGCAAAAAGTCCACTCTATGTGAGCATTAAATTTTACAATAAACTGCCTGACAAATTTAAGAACTTGAACATCATCAGGTTTAAATCTCAGATTAAAAAAACTTTGCAAAAAAAGGCATACTATGACCTTAAAGAATTTACTGCAGACAGTCAAGCCTTCATCTGCTGATTAGCAAGTGCAGGCTGGGTTTTCTATTTCTATTTTTTTTCTTTATGGCCTATTTCTATTTCATTATGTAAGAACTGACTTCCTTATATTGAAGAATCCTTTTATCGATGATATTTTTGTATTTTTTACTGTACAAAATCCCTGGCATACCTTGTAACACTGAAGGTGAATAAATATATTATTATTACATGTGGAAGAGTTAGAAGTGGTTGGGAGAAGAATCTGCAGCCGCATACCAAATTTTGTAACTTTTGATACATTATGCATGTGTTTACGTTTTACCCATGAAGAGTGTGAAAACAAACTGCTCTGCAATTTGGTGATTTTCTAGCTTTATGTGGATTCAAACTGGGGAGGCAAGGGTGAAGAAAAATGCTGATAATGTCAGTGGATACGTTACATTTTAGGGTTGTAACTACATATATTGCCATATTAACAACAATGTAAAAATATACATTAATATCAGATGGTGAATATTCCAGCAGTTGTGAAAGATACCAATGACTTATTAATACCACCCCAATTCTATATCTGAATTTATAAGTAAAACCTCACTTATTCATCCCTCGATCAACCAGTTCCCACTTTAACCAGCTAGTCCTTAGCTCCTTTACCTTTTGCAATCAGCAGTGCTTTGCATTGAAAGAATCTTATGGCAAGAGAATATCACTGTATCACAGCACCATCAGATATACCTGTGATATCGTGATAATACCATAACATGGTGAAACATGGCATGCCAATAAATATCTGTGCAAAAGTACTATTGTACCTGTGTTTTAACCTCTCCAGCTGGTTCAACATACACGTGTGCATATCCTATTATCTTCCCTAATGGCAGTTGTATATATAGTGGTCGTCCAGTCGCCTCATCATCATTATTTTTCTGGTGTTATTTCAAGTCTGATCAACACTAATACCCATTAGGCTCTTCAGACCTGGAGGGAGGAAATACAAGGATGGGAATGGAAGGGTAGAAGAAAGTTTAGGCCCAGGTGAACCCCTAAAAGTATGTTTCAAATAGTGGAACTATGGCGTTACCTCATCTGTCCTAAGTCTCTATTCCCTTGTCAACTCTGATTATTTTTCAAATTTCTTTCTTTCCATTGACCCATCATAATTGGCAGTAAATATTTCTTTTTTCTTGTGAAAAAGTTTGAGTATCAGTGCTTCTAAAGCCTTGAATAAGGGCAGGAGCTTCTTTTGTGACACACTTGTCTGACGCTTGTGGTGGAGCACCTTCTGGACAAAAGTGATAGTGAAATGTTTAAAAGAAAACACTGCAATCCCACATAAAACACAATAGATTCACAGAACAAAAGATAAACATAATAAATAAAAAATATAAACGAACATAAATTCCACACACAATTTTATGTGGAACTGCAGTGCTTTCTTTTAAACTTTTCATGACGAGGGAATTATACCAAGTCAAGCCTGAAATCTCTAATAGGAAGTGATAGTGTGAATGAATCTCTTCCATCCCAGAATGATTCAAATGTTGTTGGTGTTGATTTGGTGGATAGCAGATAGCAACTGACCCCTTCAAGTGAAAAAATAATTCACGGATGTGTATGAATACTCCCTATGCATCACCACCAAAGGTTGCTTTCCCATCCTTTATTCATTCACATGGGAAATTCAAGACTCAATATTTTTTTTTACAAGATCTTGTATGTTTATACAAAGGTTAGAGTTTATCACTGGACAAAGAGAAGAAGTGTAATGCCTATTCTACAATGGACATAAGATGTAAGCCGGCTATAAGGACCAGTCTTAAAGCCATAAGAGGAACCATAAGAAAGATGGTCAAGGGCCATCTTTACAGCTTTTGGCAGGTGAAAATTTCAGCCAATCAGACCATGCCATAATTACCACCGGTGTCAGTCATGACTCAGTACATTTTATGAAGCTGTTTTGAAGCAGGAAAGACAATTTTTCACATTCATGTTTATAATTTAAAATTTCACAGTTATATTAGCACTTAACAGTTAGGCGTTTTTCATACCATAGCACATTCTTTTTATGGATGTTTTGTCAAGAGTTGCTAAGAATTTAACTTTGTGAAATCATAAATTATGAAAATGAACATGGAGACTGCCATCACTGCTTCAAAGAAACTTTAAAAAAGCAATAGAGCATCCATCTGACACCGTCGGTAGTAATAGCACACACTGATGGGCTAAAATTACATCCTCATTGGAGAATGAAAGACGTACGGGAAACCTTGCGTGTTACGGCTTACGTCCATTATAGGATAGCCTTAAAAGAAACAGTAAACACTCCAACCTGTCATGGGGATCGTGAGGTTCGGTGTCCAGCAAGACAGAGTTGACTGAGCTCCACTCAATGGTGACCTCCTTTGACATTCCTGCCTTAACCAAGTGGAAGAGTTTCATTTCAAGAGGGCTGAAAGGACCTCTTAAATTCTCCTGTTGATTTATGGAAAAAAGAAGTAAGATGAATTTCATAGTTCTTGTAAAATTATTTAAATAGAACAATGGTCTGCTAATTGCTTTGTTTGATCAGTTTATTCAGAAGTTCATTGGTCATTCTTAATTGGCGACACTAAATTACAGTATGTTGGAAAGGAAATAATTGAAAGTGTGAGAAATGAAAGCGTACAACTTCCATTCATCCTTTAGGTGATTACAAAAAAGAATTTCCATAATAATAAAATTATGATGATAATAATAGATGTACCAGAATTATTTTTATGCTACATTTAAAAAATTATATGGAATAAAAATTATTATTATTAATTATAATAATGAGAATACCACATAAAATGTTTAATTTTCTCTTCTTTTTCTAATATCTAAAATGACCTTTACAAGGAGATACATATGTTAATTTCAATGAGTTATCCATGACCTCAATAAAGACCTATTGCTTGAGCTGCAATCATCCAGAAGTTTTCAACAATTGTGATGTATGCACTTCCTTTCCGAATTAAGAATTTTAAGAACAACTTTTAAATGCATTTTCGTGAATTTTTAACACTTTTTGGCTAAACTGAACATGCTGGAAGTTTAAAAAAATGTAACAATTAGCTTATTGTCATGCAAACTTGTTCTACTAAAGGTACTAAGGGAAGAAAAGAGCAGAAGAAACCAAATACACTGATTCTCATGGCACAACAAATTCACAAGACAATGAAATCTGCCATGGAATTATGCTTTTCATCCATGGAACCATTGAGATTCTATATAACAATGAAATAAGACAAAATATAAAAATACCAGGATGAATTATAAAGTCATCAAGGAATAAATAGGTTTCAAGTCAACTAGAATACAGGAGGCATACATTAAGGTAAAGCAATTAATGTTATTCACAAGGGAAAAAGTTAAGTCATACCTTAATCCTGCATTCATTGGGGGAAGGTTCCTCTGGCTCCCTTGACATGTAGGTGGAGATCTCCGTGAGTTCTTGGGCTTGCTGCAGATTAAATGCTATCTTCTGTTCTGGCTCGAGGAGGCCCTCTTGTTCACGAATCTCATGATTCATCTGTGGGAAAATATTGGCTCAACTTCACTTTACTTGTAGACGATAGATACAGACACACATACTAGAGATACCTGATATGTTTCCACATGTGCTTAATCTCGATCGCTGTCCATGGAAACTTAGAACGCTATTTAGAACTTGGAATCGCAATCTGCCTGGGTGGCCTAATTTTCATACTGAAGGTTAGTTTATACAGACTGCAGTGATTTTGAAGAAAGGGGTCACTCTAAATGAAGATAGTAGAAGTTGGACAACTATGAAAATATCAAAAAATAAAAACACTTGGTCTAGTTCCACAGAATTTATTTAACAACCTACCAGTTTCAACCTCACCAGGTAATTCTCAATAAATAAGATCTGGTGCTTTCCCGGTGAATGATGAGTGAAGTCTTCTCGGGTTCTCCATCGGGTCAAGGGTTCCATTGTACCTACGCCTGGGCCAAATGGAGAAATCAGCTATTGCTGAACACAGCATTAATGAATGCCATAAGATCGATTTCAACGGCACCAAGCTGCTTGCGCACTTTGTCGGCTATTGGGACCGAGTCATAAAAGAACCCATTGAAATTCGGATGGAGAAGAAGAATTCCAACCGGGATCCCGGCTACTCTCTCAGCAATACTTGGAAGCCTTTAATAAGGAATATTCAAGATGGGAGAGAGGCTAAGCAGTGCAGCGGCCAATAAGGAACAGCCTCCAACACAAGCTCCCACACGAAACAATCACCAGTCACCTGACCCCCTGGGAAATTTGTTTATATGATGGCATAGAAGCAGTATTGGCACATATCAGCCCTGAGGACGACCCTTAAGTCGAGAGTTGAAACGTCGGCCGCAATGGAGCCCTTGACCCGGTGGAGAACCCAAGAAGACTTCACTTTCAATTCTCAAGAGTTGACTTGAAATACGGAAATAATGATAGTCTATATACATATGTACAACATATAATAATAATATCATATATTTTATTATCCAATGACCTAGTATATGGTGTAGGATTTTTCACAAAAAAGGTCAAATCAATGAGTACAATAAAACCAAAAATTACAAAGAATTATCTTCAAAGAATTCTTCTAAAGAGTGGTAAAGTTTTTCTTGTAGGAAGCTTTTTACTCTTAATCTAAAATTACGTGTTCTGGCACAGTTTGTCAGCTCATGTGGCAGTCTATTATAGATACATATCCCCAAGGTTTTTGGCACCAATGAGGCCACCTTTGTCCTAATGTAGTTATGATGCATGGCACTCTGAGTGCATGTTTGATACTTGTGGACATCTGAGTTTTTGGTAAACTCATAATACATAGTTGGATTTTAATTATGTAACTAGAAAAAGTATAAAGATACATGGTACTGGGAGAATGTTAAGCTCCTAAAAATATGGGGCGACAAAAGGAGCATTGTGTGGGGCAAAAACGTCTAGTAGCTTTCTTTTGAAGACGAAATATTTTAACTGAAACATGGGATGCCCCCAAAAAATTATGTTAGATGCTATGCAAGCATAGAATAAACCAAAGTAGATAGTAAAACATCAGGACTAACAGAGAATCTGACGAAACGAATAAGTTAACAAGTTATGATCAGTTTATTAAGAAGCGTTGCCACCTGCTCATCCCAGGAGAGATTAGCGGTTATTCTAACTCCTAATGACTTAACATTTTGCGTTTGACTGAGCTGGTGGCCATTCAGACTTAAATTCAGGACCTTTTGTTTAGAGAGGTTCAATGAGAAGTACACAGATTGGAACTTGTCAGCATTAAAATTTAGGCAGTTGTTTAGGAGCAGGAGGGGGTAAAAATATTGGCGAAGAGGGGATTGTTTAATACGAAGTGTGGTGAGGAGCGGGAAAGGGTTCAGTAGGAAGATGCAAAGGAGGATGACTATGGCTGGGAGGGGGTTGGGAGTGGAAACACATTGGAAGGAAAGTGAAAACCATAAATTAAGTCAGGCTCAAGGGCAAATAATTGAGTTAGGGGGTGGAGATGGGGGGACAAGAACAGAGGTGAAGGGGGTGGAAGGGAAGAGGTCATTCAGTAGGTTGCTGCCATGTACATGATTAAGGTGTGACAAAATTTCAAAATTTTCCAAAAAAATTTAACTTCAAACCCTTTTCACAAAAATACAACATTTGACTGAAAAATTGGAAGAGAACTATGAAAAATCGAAAGGGCATTGTGCCAAACCATAGAATTACCTCGCTGATGTTCATCAGGTGACATATATCAATCAGTACTGAATAAAACCTTGAGCCAAAATCATATACCAAGCACACTCTACTGTACCCAATTATTCTTTAAAATAATGAGTAATGATGGTAAATCCTTAGTTGTTTATACCTTCTTTCTTCTGTAGCCCAAAGAGGTGCAAATTCCTTGTAAATATATTAAGCAAATGGTGTTTGGAGATACAAAAAAAATTAAATGATACACATTACAAATATACAATTTCATTTGTTACTGGCACCTCTTAGAACTCTCCCATCAATGGGAAGAATTTCCATTTTTTTTCCCCCTATGAAAAAGAAACCTTATGTTTGGGTGTCACTTATAAAATGGCTAATACTTATATGAAAATTAAACTCGCAGAATAAAATGACCTTATGAATAAAATTAATTTATATTCTCTTTGTTAGGCCATTGTGATAGAGAGAATCATCTTAAACAAATTTATCAAAATTAAAAAAGAAAATACCACACTATATTACACTTAGGTTCTCCAGCTCTCTTGTTTGTAATTATGACCTATCACAGCCACCAATCACACAAAATGATTTTATAACAACAAACTGTAGTACAAAAAATTTAAACAAACAGAAACTATATCAAAAATATGCCAAGCTGTCATGACCATAGACAACATTTTTCATCTGGTATCTCAAGCTTTTTAATGTCTGAGTTTTTGCCCTAAACGTTTCTATTCCAAAAATTTGAAGTGTACACCATTTAACACAATGTGGATGCCTTAAATTCAAGGCATGTTGTACTACACTCTGAGATGCATATGCCTTGATGCCAAAGTATGGAGTAATATTATCTTTTACAATTGTTTTTTTGAGCAGTATGTGTAAGGCATGAACAGATGATGATGACACATGAAAAATTATTGTCATATTGCATCCGTATTATATCCAAAATACTAAAGAAAACTAAAAATTCATTTAACAAAAAAACTTCTGTGTCAAGGGAAGATTTTTGGAAATCATTCAGCATTGTGTTAATATACATAAAATCAAGGAAAAGCAATCAATGACTCTTGAGGAATGGAAAATGAATGCAAAGCAGTAAGGTTTAATAACAAAATGGATCCACCCCCCAAAGAATACCGATTAATTTCATAAATAGTTCTGCAATACCAGATTGGGAACTTGTCCACACAGAATTTTTACAATTATGGATCAATTTGGGTTTCATTTTTTCAGTTTCAAAATCATATTCAAATAACATAAACCCCACACATACACCATCAACCTGGCTTATCCCATGGGTATTATCAGAACCTTTGTGCTTATCCTCTCTATCAAAACATTACAACAAAATTAAAAATATGCTATACACTCAAACTGATATTGGATATTTATCACCTTTGAAAGATAACTTTCTTCTGCTCGTTCAGCAAAACCCATGTCAATCAATTTCTGGTTGATAATACTCCCATCCTCTGCAGTCAGGCTCAGAGAAATCACCCCATGGACAACTGAATACACCTAAAGGATGGAGCAGAATCTTTATTTACAAGGCTTGAATATAATTCAAAAGTGAAAGCATCAAATATATATACCATTGATCATTTGCTGATTACATTGGATAAAATTCTACTCTAACCAAGAAATGGGAATATTTTTTTTTAACCAGTTACCTGTTTTTGACATAATATTATGCGACAAGGTAATGCAGGTGGCCTGTTTTTGACGTAATATTACGTTCAGGTTAGTCTTTCCATTACCCTGTGTTTTTGACGTA